>VZRN01004648.1:286588-326316 GCA_013397935.1 Dasyornis broadbenti | reverse complement strand
TTTTTTTTTTTTTTCTGTTTCTCAGTATCAAGGGCTGTTTTCACTTACCATGCTTGAATGTAAACTGGGGAGACAAACTGGGTAAACAGTTTCAAAATCTTGACATTTGTACAAATAAAAATACATAGCTCAAAAAGACTGAACTCAATTATAATTCTGAACTGCATGAATACTGCAGTCATTAAAAATAAGTTGTCAATTGTAAATCATCCTAGAGATTGACTGATTAAAAAAATGGTGCTCTTTTAAAGTGTTGATATAGTAAAAAAGATTGTAATAAATTATTCCAAGTCACAGAAGGAAATTATTTGCCAGTGATAAAATAGTAATGCTTTTCTTGATGGCGGTAAAAAAAAAACTGACTACCTTGGGATTCTCTCGTCATTTGGCTTAACTAAGCTATGTGAAAGCTGCAGTATGATTTCATCTTTTGTTCCTTGTAGCTTTGGCAGAGTAGAACCAGAGTTAGGAATACTCTTGCTTTGGGAAGACTCCTAAGTGGACTCTACATCTTGCTAGCTCTCAGGGAACTTGTGAGGGGGTAGCATAAATTGAAAAGTCAGTCCTTTGATGTGGAAGTGCCTCCATTGGGATTTTCCTATGGTGAGCGTGCTTGTTTCATGTCCTGCTGCCTTGTCTGCTAGGAGGGGAAGGTTCTACATGCAGCATCTCCTTTTATTCAGGCATTAATTGGTTATCTTTATCTGACCACCTGTTTTTCAAAAGCTTCTGGGAACTGGCTGTTTCAGAAAAATCTTGCTGTAAGATATGATTAAATTGGCTGCTGGATCTAAAATGTGTTGAGGAGAACAGCAAGCATGATCATGAAAGCCCTTCTCCCCCCCCATTTTCTTACTTTTTTAATTGCAAAGTAAGACCATCCCACTTAAACAAGAGTAACAGCTGTAAATTTCTAAAAGGAATATAGACATTTCAAAAATCATTGACATGCTTTCATAAAACTTCCCGCTCTGTAGCATCCCCCAGTGTTTAACAACAAAAAATGTGTGCTGGAGATGCTCCTTTAAATACTGCAAACTGGTGTTACACAAGAACAAAATATTCTGGCATTGTAATATTCTCTGAGAAAAGCCTATTCTTTTAGGATTCAAGATGGTTTAGATTTAACTGAAGTGCTAGCTGTGACCACAGGACAATAGTCTACAGGTGTTCTTCCAGTTTCTTCGTTTTTTTTTAAATCCTTGAAGTAAAACCTCAATGTTAACATGTAGGAGAAGTTTGTTTTATCAAAGAGAAAAACGGAATAGATTGTCCATGTTCCTCTCCTGAGTGGAAACTGCTTTGTTTTCAGCATGATTTCAGTCCATTTGCAGATCTGGATGTCAGAATTAATCTGAAAATCTTCACCTATGGAATAAAACAATAGAAGAAAAACTAAACTCTTTTCCTTAATGCTTCAGTTTTAAACACTTCTGAGCAAACTGTTCCATGAGTTGGTAATTCCTTGGAGACATTTGATTTAGCTGTGAACAAAATTGACAGAGCTATCTGTGAATGCTTTTCAGCACAGCATACTGATCAGAAGACATGACAGAGCTTTTCCAGAAAATGACATTTTGTATCCTTACATACAATATATTGCAATTTGCTTTTTTTCTGCTACAGACAGGGTAGAGAAAGCATGGAATGGGGGGTCAGGCAGTCTGGAAAGGACTGGGACATATGAGAGCACCTGCATGGCAGCCTTGGCAAAGTCTTTTTTCTTTTTATTCAGTAGGATTGGCGATCCTTAACTAACTAACATCTTCTCCAAGTGTAGCTGCATTGCAGTTGTTTCCTACCCTTTTTCAATTCCCTGAGTTTTGGAAGAGGACTTCAGTGACATTTGCCTTTTTTCTATGCACTATTGAATAAAATAGTAGGGCACTAATGATTTCATTATAAGGGAAGACAAAGATAGATACTTTATATCTGTGATAGATCTTAACCAAAATGTTCCAATGCTAGGGAGAAGTAATATTCAAGATTGTTTGATGGCTCTTGGAAATGTGTGAAAACCTCAGACAGAAATTCAATTAACTCCCCATTCTGCCCTTCTTCTCTCCTTCCATGAGGCGAGAAAGGAACTGAAATTTTAAGATAATGAGACCTAGGCAATATGTGTAGGGCAGAGTTTATTCAGTCATTTTTTTGTATGACAGGGGCCGTGGAAATGGTTAAATATGTAGTGTGTAGTAATGGGAAGGCCAGAGGCATAATTCTTCCGATTGGGAACTAATGGTTTTGGTCTGGCAGTTAATTCACTGTATATGCTTCTTGTTAATTTGCTTGCATGTCCTCTTCATCTATAATTCATATGATCCATTTAATTGGAAAAAGGGCTGTATTTAAGTATTATGAAAATAATGTTTGATGTTCAGCAGGAGCCATCCAGTTATTTTTGAGTTTAAATCATCAAACTTCCAGTATTGCAATCTAATTGCTTAGGAGTAATCTGCAGTTGATTATTAGGGGAGAAGAATTTGGGCAGTGTTAAAGCAAAACAGGCTCTTTACAGGTCATTCAGAAATACTATTTTTTTAACTATTAGCTGCAACTTCAATCCATATGAAAAACCTGTCTTTGTATATTTACAAGTGGGTTTATATTAGAAATATTGCTGTGGGCAGAAAGCTGATAATTTTGCTATGAAAACTACCGCTTCTGTTTTTCCTGAGCCTTGAATGGTGTTTCAAGTCATGCTAATATTTTTCTTTCCAGAAGCAGCAGTAGATAGACAGATCACATTTCCTTTATCTCCAGCTCATAATATTGAAGCGGAGAGAAATGGAAAACCAGGACTGGTGGAATTCAATGAAGAAATGCAATATATGGATGTAGAGGAACCACAATGTAAGTTTTATTGATTTCATTATACTTCTGTTAAAATAGGAGCTTGCCTTTTTCTTCTTTTAATCATAAATTTGAATTCCTTTGCAAAAATTTCTCAGACATTAAATAGACTAATTCCTCAACTGTCCTCAAAGTTATTTCTCTCACTGGTCTGTTTGCTGTATGAATTTAAAGTTTGACACAAACACACCAAAAATATTCTAAACTACTAGAGAGGTTTGGTGCTTGCAAGCAGATTAATATTTATTTTAATTTAGAAATCAAGTAGACTGAAATCACACCTTTCTAACTTAAATTGCTAGGCTGTTTCAACAGTACTTTACTTTATTTCTTTAGCTAGTGTTAATATAATTGTTCTTTGCTTACCAGGGTTTTGTAGAGATTGCTGCAGTAAACCAAGAAAATAAAAAACAGAATGTAAAGAATTCATAACTAGGCCACATCACACTGACTGTGCCTGTTTTTATAACTTTTTGTAACTAATACTTTTCCGCAAAATGTCTTAGACTGTGAAAGGCAGTGAGTGGGTCTGAGTGAGGAGAGCTGCAGACAAAAATTTGACAGTTGAAGTGACTCAGTTCTAGAGCTATGGTTCTTTTTCTTGGTCCTTTCAACAGTCTTGCTTCACACCTTTTCTCTCATGTAATCAGACTTATCTAGAGCACGACTGTAAAGGTCCTTTCCAAACCAAACCATTCTATGATTCTATGACTCCAAGAAAGGAGGAGTTATAAGGGATGAGGGGAAAGAACAAAAGTGTGATAGAAGTGCTGAAAGGAGGTGTTTCATGCCGAGAAAGGAGAAGCAGATGAGTGAATGATGATTTCAATAATTTGGATATACCATAGGAGAAACAAAACAGTCTTCATTTTTAATTTATTATTCATTTTGTTTTGTTTTAAGCAGTGTTGTCCTGCTTCTCAATAAAGACCAATTATGAATTGTGGATCTATATATTGGTTCTTTATTTCATCAGTTGTGTATTTTGTGGCTTTGATAAGCTAGTCAGCATATATATTAATCCAGATAATGCAACCAAAAATGCTTTGAAAACTGTCATTTACCTTAATTGATTTAATTGGAAAATGTCTAAAAGCAAACTTCAGATAATTTTTTGTGCAGAGTTTTATGTATTTAGTGATCAGAGTTTGATGTGGTGTATTTTCAATCCATGCAATGATCCCATTTTGTGACTTAATTATAGCTAATTCAGATCCTTATTACTCATGTTTTTGTAAGGTCTTAGATTGTGTCCATTTCTGGATGAACACAAGGAAGATATACTTTGTGGTCCAGTATGGCTGGCTACCGGACTTGATCTATCAGGACATGCTGGAATGTTGACACTAACAAGTCCAAAGCTTGTTAAAGGTAAACCAGTTTCTTATGCTACTCGCATGAAGCGTGTGTGACGGAAATGCATCTCATACTTCTGTAGTCAGACTTAGGCTTGTTATTTATTTTCACATTGACAAATTACAACTTGCAATCTGCTTAAAATGTGCAAATTCTCCCCCCTCCCTTTTTCTTCTCCACTTTTAGGCATGGCTGGTGGGAAGTATCGGTCATTTTTAATTCATGTTAAAGCAGTGAATGACAGAGGAACAGAAGAAATCTGCAACGGTGGCATTAGACCAGTTGTTAGAATACCTCCTCTAAAACCTCAGGCAAACAAGGGACATTCACTTGCTTCATTGTTGGCAAAAGTTGCAGCAGGCAAGGTAATGAATAGCCAAGGAAGATGCGTGTGTTAGTTGTAGGCTTGGTATGATTCATGTCATCTGAAAACGAAACAGCTGTTAGCAGAATTAAGATCCATTAAATCTACTTTCTAAAGAGGTGACACTGTGTTGACACTTCAAGAATTAGAGTTCAACATTTCTAAGTTGTTTCTTTTGTGCAAATTTAATTGAGAAGATCTATTCTGCCACTTTCACATTCTGAACACTTGTTTTTGAAACTAGTGTTTCCTTGAGTATTTTCAGTAGCTGATAGGCCTTACCCTTCTATGAAGATTTGAGTGTGTATTTACTCTTGATCTTTGTAGTTGTAAGGTTGGATGGTATGATGTACATCTTGGGGACATTTTTAGAATAGTTAGAACATAATAGATCACAGAACATGAATAAATTTATTGTTTTGTATTAAAGCAATTAGTAAATAAAAATAGTTGATTTTAGTACAATGCTCAAATGGAGAGGTTTTAGGGAATTGTTTGCATTTCAGTGAACAAAGTATAAAAATAAATCAGTCAGAACCAATGTGATTTATGAATGTTATTTTTTCCAAAAATATAAGGAAAAGCCATCTAGCAAAATTGAAGCCACTACTTCTTCAAGAAAATCAGATAATCTGCGGGGCTGTGACTTACTTCAAGAAGTCTCTGTAACAATTCGAAGATTTAAAAAAACTTCAATTTCAAAGGAAAGGTTAGTAGGTGTTTTTTTTAATTCTGAAGAAATATTAGCTTTAGTTACGTTTCTCATAAAAGGCTTAGTTCTCAAAATAGCTCAGGTCAAGATACTGCTTCAAGTTGTCATTTCATAAGCTTGTTTTATGTAGAAAATCCTGTAAATCGCAAGTTAGAGGGTACTATGCTGTGACACTTGTGGTAGAATAACACTATGCATGAAATTATATGTTGAGTGATATTTTTGTGTCTGACTTCTAATGGCAAATGTAAATATGTTTTCTTGGTAAAACAGTTACATTTTTTGAAGGAAGCATCTTCGCCTTCTGTTTCCACATTGCGTTGTTTCTTACAGGAGAAATCATGTTATTAGTCAAATAGTTTAGAATCAAATTTAACTAACAAAGAAGTGGTTAAAGTCTCTGGCTTGGTGCTGCAGACCTAGATCCAAGTAATGCAGTGTTCAAAGTGTGTTACCAGCTGCCACCCTGCAGTGGTGGCACTGACTGTAATGGGCATAAAGAGGTCAATGAGGCTGCAAAGAGGTGTGTGCAAACAGTTAATATGAGTGCTGTAGATGATGAAAGTTTGTTTAGGTTTAGAACCTGCTAGACACATTAATAGGGGGGAACAAATTCACAGAATATTACTAGATATATTGTAATGTAGGAGGTTCTGTGAGCAAAAAATAGGAAAATTGGAAATGTGTGCATGGAAACTATTGTATATGCTTGTGTACTGCTTTTACACTTATCTAGGATTCTCTTTTTTGCTGTTCCCAAGACTGGATACAAAGCTGTAGGGACACTAATGAGAGAATGGCCATATTGGATAATTCTGATTTTTATTTCCTTCCCCTCCTCCCTAGAGTTCAACGGTGTGCCATGTTACAGTTTTCAGAATTCCATGAGAAGCTGCTCACCACTCTTTGCAAGAAGACAGAGGATGGCCTGACTACAGAACATGCTCAGAGTCTTGTACTCGACACGCTTTGTTGGTTGGCTGGAGTATATTCAAATGGCCCTGGCAGGTAAGGGAGGAATTGTGTTCAAATTTTCATGGCCATTTCTCAGTATCAGTTTGGTTAAAAAAAATAGTTTTATATGATTCTCTAAAGTATGCAACTTGTTTTTACAGCGCAAAGGAAGGAAACGACAGTTTGCTTTCTAAAACACGTAAATGTGTCTCTGATATTATACGCGTTTGTTTCTTTGAAGCTGGGCGGAGCATAGCTCACAAATGTGCACGATTTCTTGCACTATGCATCAGGTCAGTGCTAATTATTTGCGTATATTTATTTTTGGGTTTTTTTCTGTTTTGTATGTATTTGGGGGATTTGCATGCATTCTGAATGGAACATGTGTTTGTCACTGTTTGGCATTGAATTCATAAAGCAACAAGATCTGGCAGACGTTCTGTTCAGGAAAAATGTGTTTAGGGTATGACTGCAAGCAACATCAGTCTTTCAGCTTCATCTGCTGGAGGAGATTCCATCCTTCATTCTTACTTCATTAAATGTTAAGGTGTCTGTGTTTTTTTGTAGCAATGGCAGGTGTGACCCGAGTCAGCAAGGGTTTGGATCAGTTCTTCTAAAAGCTTTACTCGAAAATATGCCTCTTTTGCCCGCTGCTGCCACAGGTGGTAGGTATACAGTGTTTGTTGTCATAAACTTTCACAGTACATTTGTTGTTTGTTGAGTTGTGTTGGACTCTCTTGTGGAATTAGAATGAAGTAATTTTTTGGTTAGTACAAAATGCTTGTTGGAGTGGTCTGGTCATGAAGTAGACATTCACAGTTGGTGGAATTTTAAGCAAATAAGCTTGCTTAAACCAGAGCGTGAAGTCTGACATTTTTGGAAGAGCTTAAGTAAGTTTTGCAAGAATTCTGAAAGGTGCTCAGCAACAACAGATTCTATTGGCATAAGTGACAGTCAGGGCTGTCTGTTATTTTTGAAAATTAGGAGATAGCCCTGCCAGGAAACTGAGCTACAAAATTATGTCCAACTAGCAATCCTCTTTTGATTCTTCTGCACTAAAAGGAAATTTTAACTAAATTAATTTCCTTCCATATCTATGTTGCAGTGTAACAGTCTCTTAGTACCTTGTTGAAGCATCTGGAGTGCCAGATGGAATGGGAAGATGACTTTACCCTTGTATTTTGGGTGGCAAGGCCTGCTTTTCACACTAGGGCATTGTTGAATTGTGTCTAGCTTGGTATCACCAAGGGGTATTGCAGGAAAATTAGTTTGCATTCCAAAAGGCTTATTGTGCTACCACCTAGGTCAAAACACTTAAAGTGCTGCTACAGAGGGTATGGAATGCACAGGGAGGGAAGGAGAAGGAGGAAGCTGAGATTTGTGTTTCTGCACAGTACCACTGTGCTGTGCTCCCAAGAGTTGGTTAGTATGGAATCAGTGCCTTCAGCAAATAGAGGTTAAGAAGACAGCAACTAGAACCAGAGGATGCAAGGAGAAAAAGAGTTGAATCTGGAGTGTGGCTTGGCTTTGCCAATCATGGGATTGCAAACCCTAGCCAGGCACCTTAATATATCAAGAGCATTTTGATTGTTGTGAGCAGAAGCAATGAAAGAAGTGTGCACAGCTGTCTCTTTGGAACCCTTTTTTCCTTCATTTATGTGTTGGTTGAAAAGAGAACTGGAAATACTTGTGGAAACTTATGATTACAGAATGCTTCTTAATTGAAGTCTCTCAAGAAAGGGGAAGAAGTAGAATATTTCCTAGTTAGTATTCATTAGATAATTATTTATCACTTCCATTGATTATCCTTCAAAATTTGCTTTCTCAGTGAAAAATCTATATCATGTTTCACCTGAAATAATTCTTTTTCAATGCAGGATCTGTGTACTGGTATTTTGTATTGCTGAACTATGTAAAGGATGAAGATTTGGCAGGATGCAGTACAGCTTGTGCCTCATTGCTGACTGCAGTGTCCCGGCAGCTGCAGGATCGCCTAACACCAATGGAAGCGTTGCTTCAGACAAGGTACTAAGAAATGTGGTTGTTGTAAACTTAATAAAAACAAACCGAAGAACTCTCTATTGCCATCCTTTGGTAGTCTGAAAAAGGTTGTGTTTTAAAAATATATATGCTTTGCTGTATTTGTTTGAGAAAGGATTGATTTTTCTAAAGTTCTGGAAAACAGTTTTAACTTGTGCAAAGTTAAAGTTGAATTTAATTGCTATCTCACATTTTAAATTAACAAATGTCTATGCAGTGTTTGAAGTCTGTGCAATCCTTAATTTAGTATTTCTGATTTTTAGTGTAAGGACTAACAAAGCATGTCCTGTTTTGACTCTTGGAGGGAATTAAGTATCCTGAATAGTTTCAGCTTGACATAGTGCTTCACAAAACTATAGTCTTTCAATAGGCTGACCATACATTTAATGTATGTCTTCTAAAGGCCTGATTCTAAGTGTAGCGACCTGGAGTAATTTCCAGTGAATGCAGGTTCTTCTTTTGAATTACACATCAATGTAATTTAGGACTGTGATGTTGCATCTTTTACATGTTGAACTGATTGGCCATTTAACTTTGGATCTACATGAAATAAAAAGCAAACCTCTGATGGTTCAGTTTCGTAGCAGTTTCCAAAGCTGCATTATGGTGATGGGAAAGTGTTGCTGTTGGGCAGCTCTTCCAGTTGTGGTTTGGCTGCAAGTTTTCCTCAATGTCTAGCAAGATCGAGGTAGAAAAGGTTTGGCAGAGGTTAGTTCAGCATTTTCAGATATACTTGAAAATATAATAGAGAATGGAGTAAGGGAAGATGTGGAGGAAGGGGGATACCTGTTTATTGTTTTGTTTTTAAAGAACCATAATTCCAAAATACTCCATAAAAATTTAGTCTCAGGTGTTACACTTGGATCCTGTTGTCTACTGCATTCCTCTACTTAGCTGTTAATTTATTTCACCATCTGTAGTCCTTGCAGTTGATTAGAAGATGTATCCCAGCAATAGAAATGGTATCTAGAAAACTGAGAATTTTGAAAAATAAAGTGAACTCTGAACCAAATAGAAGAGAAAAATGTGAAAATTACACTTGACATGAGAATGGCACCTTTCTGTGGGAGCCAAGTAGTTCCTTCATATAAATTGCTTCCAAGCACTTTCTTTAAACAGCATATCTGAAGTAGAAGGTTTTCCTTCTTTCCGGTTGCCCACTTTTGAATTTGGTGCATGTGACATTTCAGATCACCGTCTGGTGAGCACAGCTGTCTGCAAGGCAAGGGAAGATTTCTGAAGTGAGCCCATTCTTGGTGTCCTTCAAGCTTAGATTTTCTGCATGTTCCTAGATGGTGTTTTACTGATTTTCTTCTTGGAACTTAACTTGCTCTCTCTTTTAACTCCGTAACCCTACGAGTAGTTTAAGAGTAGCAGCAAATCCCTTATTTGATTACAGTAGTTCTCTAGCAAGGACTCATTATTTCTTGATTTAGTTTACTAGTTTAAGCAAAATTTGTGGGTCTTTCCTTCATATGTCTACGGATCAAGAGAATACTGTCATTTTTGGGTTTTGGTGTTTGGTTTTGTTTTTCTTTTTTAAAGAGAAGTTAGTAGGCAGCCATTACTTTACCCTTTTCCCCTTTTGTCTCCCCAGATTGTATTCTCTTTTGTGTGTATTTGTGTTGCAGAGTTTATACTACTGTGTTTTTCTTCTTTGTCACTGGTCCCAGGTGCAATAGCCTAACATCTGGTAATCAGCTAAAAGCAGATGTCTAATTAACAGATTTCCGCATTCATAGAGAGTAATACTCATTTTACTATCATGTGCTGCAATAAATAAAGTAAAACTTGCAAGGATAAGGCCATTTGGGTGTGTTACATGGTTTGCAGTTCAGAAAACAGCAAAAAAAGGGATTTCAGATAAGATTTTAGGCTGTCTTACAAAAAAGCAGCTTGGTTTTATCTCTAGCAAATCTGAGAAAATTTCTCTAATCTGTTCTTGAAAGTACCAGATTCATATAGTCATGGAATTAAATTATTCTAAATATTGTAAGGTGTTACATGGTGTAGTTATTGTTATCATTAGCACTTGAACTGTCTCCTGCTCACATCTAATCTGAAAACTCTCCTGCAGCAATTAAAGCCTTTTAGTGCTTATGTCCTGCTCACATTGGCACTGGAGAGCAGATTCTTTCATTCTAAACAAATTCTGGATGTCTGGAGTGTATTTGTATCTTCATTGTATTCTCCAGTTCTGTAGTCATTCTTAAAGCATTTCCTTGAGCTGTTTTCTTTGGTCCTTTTCTTCCTTGTATTGTGATACACAAAATTTTAGACATTATTCCTGTTGAGAGCTGTGATGAATGAAACAGAAGAGGTATTTCAAATAGTTTATATTCATTACTACACAGATGAATAAGGTGATTGATGAGTTTTTACATGATATTCTTGATTTAGTCTTTGTTTTCTTGTTGATGTACCTTCTATATCCTTTTGTGAAAAGGATTGCTAATGAAGCTTAAAACTGTGAACCTGATCATTCCTGATGAAGAATGGGTAAAAGGCACTATGCTTGTTGAAATAAATCTGGGTTGGAGAGTATTAATGAAACCCTCTGCAGTACGTTCAAATTCTGATGCTACTCTACAATACTCTTGTAGAATTTTTTCATTTTATCACCTGCTTACTTAATAAACAAAACTGTTCAGTTAAAACATGTAAGTAATCAGTGTTAGTGTTGAGCTGACCTGATTTATTTAATTTTTAAATCTAATGTCTAAAGCAGGCTGTGAAGGTACCCCACTAAATTTTGCCTGAGCATTTTTGTGTGTTTTAGTAGCCACTTTACAGTAGCATGTTGTCTTGGCTGGTGTATGAAAAAAGGTCAGGCAGCAAACCCATCAGTCTTGTCAGATGTGCAGAATGCACTGGTCCGTCTAATGCATACTTGTAAAGAGCAACTAAGAGTTTATCCTGTGTTGTTCTTAATATAAAGTTATTTTAAATTTGCTACCTTGTAAGTAACTTGGTTGGGAAATGTAATGTTAAATGGTTTGAGCTGTAATTCTCAGATGATCTGTAGCAATTATTGCCCTTTTTGCAAGATCATTGATAGTTTTCTGATGATTACAGTCATAATATTGTGTGGCCAAAAGCACTGAGCCCAGCTAATATGGAAACATTTTAACATTCAGAGAAGTCTAGAATCTGTTTTTACCTTGTTGCTGGTGTTGTATTCATGTAGACGTTTACACTTTCACGATTACTTGATCAAAAAAGACATTTAAACATTCCAGCCTTCTCAGCTTTATCTGTTGGGGGTTTTTACCTCATCTGGTAGAGAAAAGTAAAACTGCTCAAAGGCAGAGGGAAAAGGGGGTGGAAAAAACTTACTGTCACTGCTGGTGTGTTTGTGGAAATAGTTCAGATTTCTTCTGTCTCTTGCCAAAGTGCAGAGTGTTATGTTTCTCACTTTTGTACCTACACAGATGCATTCTTTCTTTCTACTCTGGCTCAGTAATTTGACCTGATTTCTCTTTTTTCCTCTTTTCAGTTGCTGGTATAGGTATTGGTAAACACCAAAAACAACCCCCACAAAACAAAAAAAACCCAAAAACACCCCCAAACAAACAAAAGCAAAACCACAAATGAACAAAAAACCCCCACTAATTTTGATACTAGTTTGGAGTTTCTTTTTTTTTGTTTATAAAACACTAATTGGTTTGGGACCACTCTGTTACCTGAGTGATGGTGCTTTTTTCCCCTCCAGCACTACCAGAGTAAATGTTACGAGTTTTCTTCTGTTAAGGTGTTTATCACAAGCGTTGATTGGTATGCCTAGCAGCATTTCCTTTTTTAATTCTTACTTCAGTTGGAAGAATCAGCTGAGGTGGAATTTCTTCCACTGTTTTGGAGCAGTACTGTGTTTTTGCTGACTTCAGACAAATGTCTGATTTACCATGTGCAGGTTTGTGTATTGCTGTTGCACTTTGTCTGAGGCTTGTGGTACTAGTTTCCATGTCTACTGTGATTGTGTGTCATGTTTCCAGTACTGTATTAAATCTTCAAAACTATTTGGTAATGAAGAGTTACTTATTTAGCATTATAAACTGTTTGAAAATACCATCTAATAAATTAATGAAGTGTGTTATAATTTCTAAGATGTCAAATGAATGAAGAGAATTGTTTGAAATATAATAAATCCTGATGGTGAAGTACTTGGCCTTTTTCTGTAAATAATTTTATATGAGTTCTTATTGAGTGAATGGTGCTGTTTGTCTTATTTGCAGATATGGATTATACAGTTCACCTTTTGATCCAGTTCTGTTTGATTTGGAAATATGTGGCTCTTCTTGTAAAAATGTGTACAACAGCAGCATTGGAGTACAGTCAGATGAAATAGATTTGTCTGATGTTCTATCAGGTATGTATGTTTAGCAGTAATTGATTGTGGTAAATCTCTATTATACTGTTTTCTTTTCATGAAGATGTGATTTTATACTTTCCAGCCAAACTGAAGTCCAAGGTACTCTCTTGCTTCATGGTATTTTCTACATTTCCTGTGGCCTTAAGGCAGGGAAAAAGCCTCTTTCTGGAATCTGTTATTTTCTTATCCTGTAGAATATCTCAGGGCAGAGATTAGACAGAAAAGCTGCTCTCATTCCCTGGGTCAGTCATTTAGGAATCATCTGTCACCTCTTTCAAGTAGCTTCCTTGAGATGTGTTACTATTCATTTAGGCTAGCAATGCTCACATAAAGAGAGAAACCTAAATAGATTTTCCTGAAGTTGGGAAGCTACCATATGGCATTCCTCTATTTAAATATAAAGGTTTGATGAGGTATTTTTTCTGTTTTAGAGGAGTTAAAATACCTTAAAAGCTTATTTGTGTCTGTCTTCTCAGGTTAATTCATAAGTGAATCTTTAGGCCCTGCAATATCCTGAAGAACTTGATAATTTTTACCTGTCAGGAAATTCTTTTCATAGCAAGCATATTCATCAGTCACAGTGACTCTTTTCCTTCTCTTGTATACTATTGCCTTTCTCCTTCCTATCGTTCTCTCCATACAACTGTGAATTTGTTAGGATATTGATTTATAGTCTGGGTTTTATACTAAATTGGTGTATAATCTTAGTTGGTCTGACAGTTTCTTTCTTTTCCTTTCTAGTAACATCAATATATGTTTGCAAGCTAATTTGCTTTCAGTGTAGAAAAAATAGAGCATCCATATATAATTTATTTCTTGATTTAAGAATGTTATACTATGCTTCTGTCACATTTGATAGTTTGACTTACTAATATACTCTGCTCAGATTTGACAGCATTATCCTCTTAAAAATATACTTCCATTTATATTGACGATGTGATAGTGTTAAGATGTTTGTTCTACAATATGAACTAATAAAATACGTGCATTATATTTAGTTCTCCCTTTTGACAGTTATGTCACTATCAAGGAAACATTGGCTAACTGTGCAGATACATGTTTCTCTTTCAGGAAATGGGAAAATAAGTAGCTGTGCAGCTGCTGAAGGTAGTTTTACTTCTCTTACTGGACTTCTGGAAGTTGAACCTCTGCATTTTACCTGTGTTTCAACAAGTGATGGAACTAGAATAGAAAGGGACGATGCAAGTACGTTTACTGGTATATACAATTTTTCATTTTTTTTCTACTTAGCGTAGTTCCACAATACCTTCTTAATTGAACACAGTAACGCTGTTTGACAGATTGCCTGTAATTTTGCAAGCATTGAAATGTTTTGTGTGTGGTTTTTGCTTTTTTTTTAAATAATTACTATATGCAAAATTAAACTTCTTGGAGCTCAGCAAACAAATCAGATTCAAAAATTATTAATTTGAATCAATTTGTTTCCATTGAAGAGTATAATGTACAAGCTTGCATCTTTACTTTACAGCCTTTTGTGCTGGAAGAATTCCAGAGCAATAGGTGGCTTTTCTGTAATCAATGTGTTGCATTCGTGAACAGTGTGCATAGTCTATAAACCATATACTTTGTAGTTCAAGATTATGTTAAATTATAGCAAGAACTGGATAAAAAGAGAAATTTCTCTTTTTATGTCACTCTGAACAATTAATAAGTGATGAAAGGTTGTGTTTTATAATTTCTACATACATACATGTTTTGTTTTGTTTTGTTTATTTGTTTCATGCCAGTGAGTACCTTTGGGGTTACCCCAGCAGTTGGTGGCCTCTCTTCTGGAACAGTTGGGGAAGCCTCGACAGCACTGAGTTCAGCAGCCCAGGTAGCTTTGCAGTCTCTCTCTCATGCAATGGCCTCAGCCGAGCAACAGCTCCAGGTGCTGCAAGAGAAACAGCAGCAGCTTTTGAAGCTTCAGCAACAGGTTGGAGGCTATTTGGCTCTTTTTAGTGCTGTATCTAAACCTCGAAAGCTGAGAAAGTAGTTGCAGAGCTAGTTGCCTTTTTTTTTTTCTCCATAGTGTATTTGAGGAAGGAACTGCTCAGTGCTCTGGTTCATTCTTCTTAAGCAAAGTGCTGAGAGTGTCTCCCATGCTGCTTTGGTCTTTCAGACTTCGTTTTTGTGTATTTTAAGGGTGGGTTGGGAGTTTGTAACAGAAACTAAGTCCTCCTAAGTAAGTATATCAGTCTGAAATTGAAAAAGCCCACTAAAATGAAAAGCACAGTTGCTGACACCGGGAAGTACCAGTCATAAAGCCGTTGTTAGTATGAGGCTTGGATGTGTAGGCTCTACCTTGCTGTTCAGCAATAGGGTTTTTATTATTTTTTGGGTTACTCCATCTAATTACTCATGTTCGTCAGCAAGTGAGTCAAATTAAACAGATAGTTTAATAGTTTAATTTTTCAGTTTATAGTTGGACATCTAACTTGGCCATGTTGAAGGTAGCTTAGGTTTATTGAATCCAGTTGTATAATCAAAGTTGAACTTGTTGCTCAGTACTACTCCTGTGTTCACAAGCAGTATTATCTGCTACATACACTGCTTTCATCTTCTCCACAGAAAGCTAAGCTGGAAGCAAAACTGCATCAGACAACAGCAGCAGCGGCAGCAGCAGCATCAGCAGTTGGTCCTGTTCACAACTCTGTGCCTTCTAATACAGTAGCAGCTCCAGGGTTCTTCATTCATCCTTCAGATGTCATTCCACCCACACCAAAAACAACTCCTCTCTTCATGACTCCTCCTTTGACTCCACCTAATGAAGCAGTTTCTGCTGTTATTAATGCAGAGCTTGCTCAGCTTTTTCCTGGTTCAGTCATTGACCCCCCAACAGTTAACCTTGCAGCACATAACAAAAATACTAGCAAGTCCAGAACGGTAAATTATTTTCTTTTATTTTTCTTAGAAAAGCAAAATACTGTAAGCATTCCCAGGGTCTTAATTTGTACTTGAGTGCTAGTAAATGTATGATTATTTGGGTGAGACGTAAAAACTATATCACTAAATTTAGGCCATATGAAAAGAACTTAGGAAAGCAAGATAGTATTTTTATAGTACCTCATAAGGTTTCTCTTAACTGGAGCTAGCTTAACTATGTAAGGAGTTATTAATCCTTTGAACTTAATAGTTAATATATTTTGATGTTTCATGCTCAAATCTAAGTGTAGTGAGGTGTTGTCAAAATGGTACAGTTTTAACAGCTCACAATAAATGCATAGATTTTAATCACTTGATTTTTACTGATGTTTTTCCATTCCTCAGAATCCACTTGGATCTGGCCTTGCTCTTGCAATATCTCATGCCTCACATTTTCTTCAACCTCCACCTCATCAGTCAATTATTATAGAGCGAATGCACTCAGGTAAAACTAAATTCCTAATAATAATTTTGACACATGTTCTAATAAAAAGTGGAATATTTTCTGGGGCTTCAACTAAGTTGCTTAGCTGCAGTCTCTCTTAGCTTGCCAGAGTAAAGATATTTTTCAGTGTACTTTCTGTCATGTCTGGAAGTTTAACACCCAGCATTTGGTGATAGTTGAAAAATCCTGGGGAATATGTTTGGTCTCCGAACAGAGCACCTGTTCAGAAATAATGCATAAAAGGTGTAACAGCTTCATTTAAATTGGTGCTGAAATTTTGTTCTCAAAGTGTTCAAGGTGTAGTGACTGTTACTAGTATTGTGCAGCTATTTTTAGCCTCATGTATACAAATATACCTTTTAAACAATGCATAAACCTGTATATACATTTTAAACAATGCATAAACAATGGCTTTATTGTGTGAGAAGTAGCATGTCTTTGCTGGTTAGCACACACTGGGCTTTTAGGCAATCCTGTATTTTTCTCCCCTAGGAGCAAGAAGATTTGTGACCCTAGATTTTGGAAGACCTATATTACTGACAGATGTATTGATTCCCACTTGTGGAGATTTGGCTTCTTTGTCCATTGATATCTGGACTTTAGGAGAAGAAGTGGATGGAAGGCGACTGGTAGTGGCTACTGACATTAGCACACATTCACTTATTTTACATGACTTGTTGCCACCCCCAGTTTGCAGGTTTATGAAGGTAAAAAGATCTTAGAAGTTCTTGATGTTTGTTAGTACGTGAATTTTCACTTAATCTCTCTTCAGACCAAATTTTGTTGGCTATGAACTTTTAATGTATTTTTGACTTGGTGTTTATTTTGCCTGTTTTGATACAACTGTGTTACAACATAGTTCTGTTTTATTTCAGATCACTGTTATTGGTCGATACGGTAGCACAAATGCCAGAGCAAAAATCCCATTAGGATTTTATTATGGCCATACCTATATCTTACCCTTTGAAAATGAGCTGAAACTAATGCACGATCCCCTCAGAGGAGAAGGTGAAGCAGCAAATCAGCCAGAAATTGACCAACATTTGGCAATGATGGTTGCATTGCAAGAAGACATACAGTGCAGGTTAGCAGAAAGAAAATAAGTCTGTTTGCTAGTTATTTTAATGTAAAACACTGGGATACTATAATATATCAGATTTTTTTTCTTACCGTTACATTCTTCAGACTAAAAGAGACTCTGCTGTTGTTGTAGAGTTGTTGCCAATATCTTTATAGCAGTAACAAAGACTACCCTGTATTATTTTTCAATATCTTGTTTTAACAGTGCATTCACGATGGACCAGAAATTGTCTTCTGGCAGGGTGGCTGTCAAATGTATTGCTGTTTGCTAATGTGTATTGAATTGTGGTTTTTGAATATTTCCCTTTAGGTACAATTTGGCCTGTCATCGGTTAGAAATCCTTCTGCAGAGTATTGACCTGCCACCACTCAATAGTGCTAACAATGCCCAATACTTCTTGCGAAAGCCAGACAAGGCAGTGGAAGAAGACAGTAGAGTATTTTCTGCTTACCAGGACTGCATTCAGCTACAGCTTCAACTCAACTTGGCTCATCATGCTGTTCAGAGACTCAAAGTAGCTTTAGGTGCAAGCAGGAAAACACTGAAGGAACAATCTGACCCAAAAGAGTTGATTCAAATGTCATCCACAGAACAGTTACGCACCATCATTAGATACTTACTGGATACTTTGCTTAGCTTGCTACATTCTTCCAATGGTTAGTACTTTTTCAGGTTTTGATTTTTTTGTCATGCTAGTAGAAACTATTTCCGAGTACTTCTGTTTCTTGACCTGCACTTTCCTACTATAAGGCTTTTAAACTATGTTTAGATATAGAATCATAGACATGTAGAATGGTGTTTGAGTTTGAAGGGATCTTAACATCATCTAGTTCCAGCACCCTGCTGTGGAAAGGGACACCTTCCATTAGTCCAGGCTGCTCCAAGCCACATCTACTGTGATTTTAGTAGCCAATAACATACATTGTAAAGTTTTACCAGTGGCACTAAGCTGGCCTAACCACTTCCTGAAAAGGGTAGGAGAAGGTGTCAAGGTCATTCTCACTTTTCTGTAGTCCTGGCTGCATATTCCTTTATTCAGATAGTCGTCTGTGGGCTGATTCAGTTTGCTGAAGTAACAAAGAACTGCCCAGGCAGAATACTCATTTTGTTTTCATAGGGAGAAACACCTTGCGGAAGGATCTGTGAGCATTTAAGCCTGTGTAATGCTGGGAATGGATTAGGCAATTAGAAGTGGGCAGAGGAACCAGAAATTGCCTTGAGAGTGGTAGTGGTAGTGAACTCATAAAACCAGTATTTCTATTCAGTTCAGGATTTTTTTAATATCCAGTAAAGATTTTTTTTTCCTAAGCTTGCCATTGAAAGATGTCTTGGAGAATTGAAATTGAAAAATCTGGAGTAGGAGTGGTGGGTTGTGGGTTTTTTTGGGGGGGGAGGCGTTGTTTATTTTTTTTAAACCAGACAGAACATTGTTCTATTGATAGGTTGTCTGTCATGGGATTTTCTGTGCCAGTTTGTTCTAAAGCATGATAATGGTTTAGTTTTAGAGCTTTATGTAGGCTCTGTTGGGGCTATTTGCATTGACATGGTATCAATTTGGTTTTGACCAGATGGCCTGGTCTTTGAGTTACCTGCACATTAGCATCTCCCCATATGTTCCCTCCTCCTTTACTCTTGTGTCAGTTAGTCTGATTGTCGTAGTCTTAAAAACTTACCGCAAACTTTTTCCTATGTTTTCAAGTCATTGTCTCTTTAAATAGGGGTGTTCTCTTTTCTTAAAAGGGCACTCAGTTCCTGTGGTTCTGCAGAGTACTTTTCATGCTCAAGCTTGTGAAGAGTTATTTAAACACCTGTGTATCAGTGGAACCCCCAAGATCCGATTGCATACTGGCCTTCTGCTTGTTCAGCTCTGTGGAGGTGAAAGGTGGTGGGGTCAGTTTCTCTCAAATGTACTGCAGGAATTATACAATTCAGAACAACTCCTCATATTTCCACAAGACAGGTAAGGTATAAATCTATATTGATATATTATGTGTGGATCAGTGAAGTAATTCCATAGTTCATACTTTATCACTGGAATTGACAAAATGGGACTGAAGGGTACTTATCCATGGTTTTCCTTGATTTAGGAAATAGACCGAAAAAAGTACTGGAGATGATTAATGTCCAATTGCAGTTATTTATTGCACCCTTTTGGTTCTTACTCCCAAAAAATTTGCTATTTTTTCTTATTTGGAGATCTTCACATACCTAGCAGGATTGCTCCCCAGTGTAAAAAATGGCCTTCTCCTTTATCAGGCTTAAATGTACCTTCATCATATAGCTGCTCTTCTCTGGCATTTGAAAGTGGGATTGAGACTGGAAGGTACACTCTTAGCATTTAATAAAAAGATTACACTGAGATAAGAGCAAGAACATGTAGAGTTGAGCACTGAATGTTAGATGTATTGATTATTTCAGATAATTGATTGAGGTCTTTAATACTCTAAATGTTAGCATTTTATTCTAATCAAACATATTTTCTGTTCAGTGGCTTTCTGCCTTCTTTGAACAGCAACATTTATATTTTCATGTCTTTTAAAAATGAATTAATTCAAGGATATAAGAATGGATTTAATTCTCTTTCCCTGCTATTCAGTAATATATAATAGGAAATAAAATGGTTGAGATCTTGTTTCAGATGTGGAAGACTCTGCTGACCTCTTGAGGGTGAAAGTGAAGATGTTCACCCTAAAATGCTACATTAACCTAAACAACAATAGAATGTGAAATCCCATCTATTTGCTGGGCCACAGTACTGCTTTCTGTAGCAACCTGTCTGTGTCTCAGATAAAGGCCTAGGACAATATTGTTATACAAGGCATGTTTTAGGATATTACTGAATCTGAAAAGGACATAAAATCTTAAATATGTAAATTTTATTTTTAGGGTCTTCATGTTGCTTTCTTGCATTGGCCAAAGATCGCTTAGCAACAGTGGTGTTTTAGAAAGTTTACTTAATCTCCTGGATAACCTGCTGTCACCACTGCAACCTCATTTACCTGTGCACAGAAGAACTGAAGGTAGCCCTCTAATTTGGGAAATTATTTTCATATTCATTATAAACTAGAAAATTGAGAGACTAACTCACAATTTTTGGTGTGTTAAAAGAAGAAATTGCTTGTTTACTATATTTCCAAAATACAATTGTCTTTTAAAATGTGATCAATCTTCTTGTTCTTTAGGTGCTAAAGAGATTCCTCCCCCCACCCCATTAAAACCAGAGCTAAATCTATTTGATTGCTTTTTAATTCAGCTAGGAAGCTTTGGCAGAGTGGGGGGAACATTCAGCTCTAGTGAATGACTTTGGAATTTAATGTTTTGGAAAGAAATGCACCTTTTTGGTCATGAAATCCTTTCTAAGTTTCAAGCTTTTGAGGTGAAACACAGATACGAAGACAAGTTTTTTAGGTATATCTGCAAGGTTTCTGCAAACTACATGGTGTTTGGTTTTTTGTTCTTGTGGGTTTTTTTGTAATTCACAAAGAATTTACATTTTTTTTTACCCTAAAATTTATGGAAATTGTATTCTGCAAACTTAATTTGGTTTGAGTGTTTTCTTAATTACCCTAAGGTTGAGGCAAATTTTTACTTTTAAAACATCGCACTCTAAGCTACTTCATCTGTTATGTACAGAGAGCAAAGCATCATAGAAGATAGTTTGGTTAAAATTCTTAGCCTTGTGAAGTCTGTCAGTGCCAGCTGAGACTCTGTCCCTTAGTCTCTTGTCTCCTGATGTTAACAGACTTACAGCTGGTGTCAGAAGCTGTCCTTTTGCTTCCCACTAATCTACCATGTACTTTTCTCTGTCGGGGCCATATCCTGCTATAGTCTCTAACTAGTTGGAGGCAAACCCAAGCTTACATCTCCTCTACCTCTGTTTGCACTCTCCCCACAGCTTCCAATTCCTTTCATAGCTCTTGCCTTACTAGTTGTCCTCATGGAGGACTTTAGGAAGCAGAAGTAACTGATACTTCAGAGCTTTATTTGCTGGTCTTCCAGCTTTCTTCCTCCTGCACAGTACAGGTGAGTACTAGGGCAATATTATGTGTGGTGGAAGCATCAGGTATGGCAGAAGAAATTCCTATTTGAGAACTATCACATATAACTAAGGGTCAAAGGGGTGAAAACTTACTGGGGAAAAAGTCAGAAAACAAAGGAAAATCAGAGCAAGAGGTGAGTGTTACGGGTGAAGAGAAGTTGTGAACTTTGAGGTCGAAAGAAGAAAGAAAGGAATAAGCAAAAGACACTTGGAGGGAGGGAGGGAGAGACGCTGAGAATTTTTTTTTTTTTTAAGAGATGAAAGGAAAAGAAATGCTCTTATTTTGACAGAAGTATGAAAAAGTATGTACTTCACTCTGCAACAGGCTCCTTTCTTTTTATTCTGCCATCCAAAAAGGTGTGTAGTGGTCACCAGTGCTCCTCATTTCTGTTCTTGCAATTTAGTCTGTGGTTCCTGTCCAGGTGCTGCTGTGGACCTGTTTGGGTCCTTTCTCTGCCTGCTTGGGGTTTTCCGTCAGAGTGTGGTCCAGAAACTGGAGTTATCAAGTCAGGCTGCATCCTATTGCTTGGATGCCAGCAGCTACATGTGATTTTGGACAGATTGTTCCTCTGCTTTAGTTTTCTTGTTTGATCTGCATTTGATAATAGTTTGAGTTAATTACAGCTTTTTTGAGGTCAGTGCATGACAAACACAGTGTGGTTAAATGTGGCTCACACAGTGCACAGATAGGAAAATGTGTGTGTAACCTCTAGTGATGATGTCTTTGCTGTAGTGACATTGTGTAGAAGTATGCCATTTACATAATGACTGTAATTAAGTGGTCATTATTTGTAGGTTTCTGGTATTTTTTGAGCAGTCATGAGTTCACTTTGGTACTGTTCATTTAGATTTGTCCATGTGCACAAAGGTTTTTCTTGCATGATGTGCGAGATACTTTTTTTTTCCTTTCTACCTGTACAAAAATACGACATTTAAAGCATGAGACTGACATAGGCAATAGCCAGTCATTAATGCCACCAGCGTGCTTCAACTAGTCTGAAGTCACTCTTGACTCTCCTGCAATTTATTCAAATAGCTACATGAAAATACACTAATAAAGGAGTAAAAATGGAGGTATTTGTATGCACAGTTATAATTATCTTATTGAAGCCCTGGTGAATGGAAGAATTTCACACTGTGGAATTTAAGACATCTACTTGATGTGCTTAATGCAAACAGTTGTCACTATGCATTTCCTATTTAGGAAATTCAGACATACAATTTTTGACTTTTTTTTTAAAAATAGGCTTCTTAATTTTAAGCTTGAACGGTTGAGGTGAAGCTTTTGACTTCTGTCTTCATCAGACTAAGAAAACTGTGACATTTTCTTTTGCACCTAAATTCTATACTTATTTCTTCTTTCATTTCTGAGTGCCCAGACTCTTACCCTCTTTTTAAAAAACAAAAAGAAGGGAGTGGAGTCTTTGTTGCCTAGTGAAATATGTGTGATGTTTTTTATGTCTTCAAAACTTGATTAAGGCACTCAAATCTGTTTATTTTGAAGGAGTTTTAGATATTCCCATGATCAGTTGGGTTGTAATGCTGGTGTCCAGACTACTGGATTATGTAGCTACCGTTGAAGATGAAGCAGCCACAGCCAAGAAACCTCTGAATGGAAAAGAGAGGGAACGATTTTTGACAGGTATATCACATTCATTATCAAAACTTGATTCTGCGAGCATTTCTCTGGGAGCTGTTCAAATACCTAAAAAGTATTTTCTATTCACTTGAAAAAAGAGATTTTAGAAATCAATGTTGTGATATTTTTATTTACAATCTTGTCTGCTTATTTACATCCCCTTCTCCTTACAAATATGATTGTTTTCATATTTTTCAAGTGAAAAATGCAGGATTGATTTTAGTTTGTAAAATGTCTGTGTATTACCTTGTGACTGTGCAACTTAACAATTGAGAGTGCTCCATGTTGAGACACTCTGTAGTGTGAGAAAGGGCCAACAGTGTGACTTGATAACTGTTTTGATATTTGTAGCCAGTATTTTTAAATGTGGTTTTTGTCAGGTTTTCATTTATTTCATAGTAGTAGTAGTAATAATAATAATAGTAGTTGTTAGTAGTAGTAGTATTATTACTATTTTGATTAGTTATAGTTTTCTTGTAATATCTTTTCTTAAAATGAAAATAAAGCATCTATGTTCTGAAGCTGTTCATCTGTTTTTTACATAGGACAGCCTTACTTGCCTGCTTATATACTCTAAGAATAATGAATAAAGATGGTACCTCACTGCATTTTAAAATCCCACAGAAATATTACTACGAGTGGGGATATTTGAATAATGCTAAGAGTTAGATTTTGCTTGTTTCTTTAGTACTTAGTGTATGGAGATGCTAACCATTGAAACAGGCTTTTCTCTGGAGTTAAATGAAGTTTAATAAGATGGATTAATATTTTTATTTTATTTCCATTAGGAAACCAGTGGAGTTTTATAAATAATAGCCTTCACACTCAGAGCCTGAGCAGATCTACTAAAGGCAACAGTAGCCTCGATAGACTGTATTCCCGAAAGATCAGAAAACAGCTTGTGCATCATAAACAGGTGACTTCCAGTGTGGTAGTGGCTGTTTTCACAGAAGTATGTGTATTTATAGGATATCTCATTTCTTGAAACAACAGCTTTGGCCTTGATACTCATTCAGCCTTGCTTTTGCATAGGTCTGGTTCTGTAACTAAAGGCTGCCTGACTTCTTTGACATTCATCTAAAACCATGGGGCAAGGGATCTGCTGGAAAAACAAATGTTGAAATGTACTGTTGTACTCTATTGGACAAGAAATATAATTTACTTCCTAGATAAATCTGAGTACACCTGAGTGCAAGCACCTAAGCTGTGATTTAAAAGTATTTTAAAAGCTTAAGTTACAATTTGAATTGAAGATTGCTGTCATGTGAACATACTGATCCTTTTAACATCTTATTGCTTAAATTTTCATTTATTCCTATTAACATTTTCTTTTAGCAACTTAACTTATTAAAAGCAAAACAGAAGGCTTTGGTGGAACAGATGGAAAAAGAGAAAATACAAAGCAACAAAGGATCATCATACAAACTTTTAGTAGAACAGGCAAAACTAAAGCAGGCTACTTCAAAGGTATGATGCTCTGAAACTGTAACTGACTTCTTGTCCTTTGTGTGAAGAGACCTGTTCCTGCAAAGTCATTTTTGTCCTACTTTGACCTTTTATGAAAAGTTGTTTCATCATGGCTGCTATCAAGTATATTCTAGTACTGAAAAAGCAGCCATCTGGAAATTTATTGCTCTGTGAAAAATAGTTTATCCTTCTACGGGGTTTTTTTAGGTAATCATGGTCAAAATTACTAATAAACTTGTAGCTTTGGGAATGCCAGTCATGTCATTAAACTGGATAACATACAGCAATAGAAAGATAAAATAGTACTTCATATGGCTGGTTTTTATGCATGATGCTCTTCTAGATGCTTTCTTGATTGAGTAATCAGAAAATAATCATGCCAATGTCTGTCTCCCCAAACTAGTAAATATGACTTCTGAGAGTTATTTTTGAAGTTTCTCATAAGCTCCTTACTTCCTGAAAGTACCTGCCACTTCAGTTGTGGCATCTTGCAGTAAGCCTCAGGTACTGAAAGTGGATGTAGTAGTTAAAGAATTATTTTGGTTGTGGGAGGAGATGCTGACATTTAGGGATTTCTGGAGATGACAGCATGGACTTTGCAGGGAACACAAAAAATGTGTAAATCTTTCTAGCTACCAAGTCTAGGTATCTCTTGGAATATTTACTCCCTAGTTTGAGAAGTACTCATGTCTGTTAGGATAAATAGGTCTGTGGAAGGAGATTATATAATTTTGGACTTTACAGGCAATCTAAAGGGAAACCTTAAGACTTCCAGTAATTACGGGAAAAAAATAACCACTAGCATAAAAATAAAGCCCTAAGTTTTCACTAACCATGCTTGTCATGAGCTGTTCTTTCCTGCACTATCTTCTGCTTTATTCCAGCAGGTTATACCAAGGGGGCTGCTCCACTGGTGGCCCCCTTGAAACGTCTTTAAATGAGTTATTGGCTGACCTATGCTGTCCAGCTATTTTAAGTTTCACTTTATAGTAGCCAAGTTGCATTAAAAAAACATGTTGAACTAAAGAGCTTTCCTCTTGTAGTTTCCTAATTTCTAGTTTGGTGTTACTGTACACTTGATACTTGCATTTTGTGTGGGTTTTGCTATTTTGCCTACTAATCACTTTCAGTTATGACAAGCTGTGAGTGACTTAAAACATGTACTGCATTTAGGAGACAGTGAAACCTTTGTGTTAGTAAATAGCTCTTTCTTTGGTCTACTTCAGTAGCTCCTACTTCAGTGAGATTATAAGAGGCATTTGTATTATCTAGTGACTGCTAGTGTAGCTAATGCAATGAACCAAGCTGCTAAATGGATGCTCTTGGTGGATGACAGGATTAATAAAAGTACCTTCTTTTCTCCATTGCATGTAGGCCTTCTGTCACAAAGGTTGTAGTTTAGAGCCATGATCAACTGAACTATCAGATTAGTTCAGTTTATGGTGACTGATGCATAGTTTGTATCATGGAAGTATTAAGAAATCCAGAATTTTTTGATGATTTATCTAAAGTGAAGAAATGAGAAGTCAGTGTTCTCGTAAGAGTAAATTTCCCTATTGGCTATTTTTATATGCAGTTTGCTTTATGTACAGGTGTGGAAATACGAAAGAAATTTTAAAAATATGTATTTTCAATATGTTTTATGGCATACATAAGGCTTAATTGGCACTTTTGCAGAACTGACTGTGATTATGCGTTTGTCACCTGAGATAACATGCTGCCAAAACAAATTTCTGCTGATAAAGCCTTAATTCCATTCCAGATTCTCATATATTTTTAGACTTCCTTTTTAGTTTTTTTAAGAAGTTTTACAGTTTCTGTTATTGCTGCCACACTGATTCATTGGGAAAAGATTTAGAGGTTAGTTTTAAACTGTAACTGTTGTTTCAAATTTAATTTTTGCAGCACTTCAAGGACTTAATACGCTTGCGTCGAACTGCAGAATGGCCTCGTTCTTCTTTAGATACAGAAGTATCAACAGCAAAGGAAACTCCAGAAATTGAACCACTTCCCTTTACACTGGCACATGAACGTTGTATTTCTGTAGTGCAAAAGCTGGCACTCTTTCTCTTGTCCATGGACTTTACTTGTCATGCAGATTTACTTCTTTTTGTTTGTAAGGTAACCAGAATATGGAACATCACTATGTAGCTGCAGTAGTGACTGCATTAAATTAGCTTTCTATTGCTGCTTTTTTGCTTGTTTGATGGTAAAAATGAGCTGCTGCACTAAAATTTCTAGTAATTTCTGGTGAGGTAGTTTTTCTGATCTGTCACTTTTTGTGTAACTTAAAATATAATGGCTTCAAAATTGCATGGAAGGATTAACGTTAAAAAAAAAAATGATCATGTATTTACACTCATAAAATTCTAAAGTGTGAGCTGGTAAAAATACCTGATTTACTTGTAAGCAAAATCTAATAATCATAGTAAATAAAGCTATTATATACTTTCATAGGGTTAAATATGAATAGGCACTTTTTTTTTCTTAATAGGTTCTTGCTAGAATTGCAAATGCTACAAGGCCAACAATTCATTTATGTGAGATTGTAAATGAGACTCAGTTAGAACGATTATTGCTGCTTCTTGTTGGAACTGACTTTAACAGAGGAGACATCTCTTGGGGAGGAGCATGGGCTCAGTATTCTCTGACTTGTATGCTACAGGATATTCTCGCAGGTTTGTTTTAAGTTCATACTCTTCAGAAGATATCTTGCACTTGAATCTTTCTTCTTTTAATACTTCAGGGGAGTTTTTTATCACTATGTTAGAATCTGCTGACACAATCCAAATTGTAAAAAAAAAAACAAACGAATCATAACATTTAGGTTAGTGTGTAAAAATGGGATTTAAAATTACAATTACAGTGATCTGTGCATTGAAAAGTTCATATTTATATGACTCTGATTATTTGAAGACTATTCAACTATCCTCGAAGAAATAGCCCCCACTGAATTTAGAGTTAGATGGAAAAAATGGAGTTGGCCTAGACACTGGGATGTTAATTTGTAACAGGAATAAAGCTTGAAATGAAGTTTTCTGCTTAATTTAATACCTAGGAGAGTTGTTGGCACCTATAGCAGCTGAAGCTATGGAAGAAAGTGCTTTGGGAGAAGATGCTGGAGCTTCGGCTGGAGATTCTGATGACTCTCTCCAGCAGTCCACAGTTCAGTTAGTGGAAACAATAGATGAGCCTTTGACACATGACATCACAGGTAAATTATTCCATAATTTTGTGTATGTGTATTTATTGAAAAGAGTAAAAAACCTTTTACTCATCTCTCAAGGTATCAGTGAAAGAATTTTGGTGATAGGATAAATAGTTTCTGATAATGTAGGCAGATTATGAGTAACTCTTCAAGTTAGTTTTACATCTGACAAGTAAAAAATGGTTATTTTTCCTATTATTTTTAAAAAGGCAACTTGACTGCATATTTTAACTTTTCCCACAAAGTTGTAATTTTAAAAACATTAACATTACCTGTTCAGTGTATTATACACCTTGGTTTTATAATTTTTACATGATAGTGTTAATACTCTTTACTGATTCAAGGTGCTCCACCATTGTCATCATTGGAAAAAGATAAGGACATTGATCTTGAATTACTGCAAGACCTGATGGAAGTTGATATTGATCCTTTGGATATTGATTTGGAAAAAGATCCACTTGCAGCCAAAGTCTTCAAAGTATGTCACACCCTAAGTTTTCAGGGTAACCTTTATATGTGAGATAGTAAAATCTTTTCTCTCTTACGCTTCTTCGGTAGTGGTATTTGATGTCTTAGATCTGCTTCTAGTTTTTTGTAATGTTTAATGTGAAATGACAGGAAAGAATGTAAATATTCACATCTCAGTTGACCACAAAATATTTTGCTTTTGTATGAAGATACTTGTGTAAACAAGAGGTTCTGAGTTTGCTCACACTTTAGCACGTGTTAAAGACAACAAAAGCATAAAAGAAAGATAAGATTTAATCTTGTCCTTTTCATTAAGAATAGAGTACATTTCTGTGACTGATCTTAAGATGAGTTTATAGTGTTAGTATTGTGTTTAAAAAAGGAAGAAGCAGCAGTAGCTAGTCCTCAGATTGGCTTCAGACTATAAAGAGAAGCAACTGACGTCAAAATTTACTTCACTAGGGAACAAGAAAATTACAGAGTACTTTTATACTTACAATGAAAACTAAACATATCAGAGCTAGTTCAGTTACGTTTAGATGTAATAGTATATGTATATTGTCAATATGTATAAAAAACCAAAAATATTTGGGCTTTAAAGGAACACACTGTTCATAATGAAAGATTGAGTCTCTTTTCTCTGCTCATGACAATGGCATTTGAAGTCTTTCCACGCCTCTCACTATTGACTTAACCTCTCATTTGAATTAACCTAAATTATCTGTCTCACCACTTACTCAGAAAGCATTAAACTTTTTTTCTGTATTCCCTCATATGTCCTTCCACCAATTGCTTATCATGTAAAGGTTTTTTTCTTTAAATCTCAGTCTATTACCAAAAATTACACTTATTGCTGGATTTCTATGTTACTGATGTTTCCCTCCTTCTTTATTCTACTATCATGTCATGTGATGGTTCTCTTTAGTCCACTTAATCCAAGATACCTTCATCATCTTATTACCTGCTTTGATGTCCTCTAAAAATCAGCCATAAAACCACTTCTTCATTCTTAATCCTTAATATTTGCTTCCATATCTGTAAAATGACAGTTGGTATTGGATCTCACCATTAAACAGACTAGCATATGCAAATTGCCTTCGTGCAGTGTTACATTATCTTTTTTCATTGTGGTCCATATCCTTTCTCAGTGTCTTAAATGATGACAGAAGTAGAGATTATTTAACTGTTTCTTTTTCAGAGCCCAGTACAAATAGTCCCTGAGCCTCACTGAGGCTTCAAGGTACTTTAATAGTACAGTTAGTAGTATAGTATTCTGTCTTGATAAATAACTCCTTAAAATATCTGTGTAATACTCTACATCCAAATTTACAACAAGGTACAAATGTGTGATGATAACATTTTCAAATTGGCTTCTTAAATCTTTGAGGCAGCTAACTACACTGCTGGATTTTGACAATCACTGAGGATTCAGTAGCTGATACTGCAATAAGAATTGAAATAAAATTTTCTAAAGCTATTGGATCCAATCTTTCGGTTTTAAATTTTTGTAACTTCTGAGTTTTTTGTTAGTCATTAGAAACTTTTGGCAATCTAAAGACTTGCTATTTATTGTTTTCCCTTGGTTTTTTAAAGCCTATAAGCAGCACCTGGTACGATTACTGGGGTGCTGAATATGGCACGTACAATTACAATCCTTACATTGGAGGCGTTGGAATTCCAGTTGCAAAACCACCCGTAACTACAGAGAAAAATGGATCACAAACTGTCAGCATATCAGTCTCTCAAGGTAAGCAATGAAATAAAGTTCTGTTCACGATCTCTTTTTTGTAATACTGTATTTGACACCTTAGCACAAGAAATTATTTTAGCAATATCTGTGTGTTTTAAGAAGAATTACATTTTATATATGCCACTTTTTTTTTTTTCCTGTGGTAACTGAGAGAATATAATGTGAAACTTATGTTTTAAAAAGCTCAACATAGCAGAAAATATTATTTTTTAATATTTTGGAATGCACTTACAGGCAGTTTTAAATCTTTCCTGTTTTCTCAGGAAATTTTGGAAGTTCTTTTCTAGTTGGCTGTACCCCAAAGGAGTGAAGTGGCACATTTGTTTCATTTGTAGGAGTACTACTGAACTGGGTGATAAATTTTTCTTCTGCCACACTGGGAAAAAACAACTTTTTGGTTCTTGTTTGAGAGCTGTTGCCTTAGGAAGAAATGACGTGAACATATGCAGATTGTCATGTGTTATAGTAAAGTGACTGAAAAGAAATATGGGTGTGTTTCAGAGAAATCCAGTATTTTATATTGTATATTTCAGGTCTATAAGAATGTTACAGAAAGTTAGAGGAACAAATTAAAGGTGAGACTAGCTCAGTTGTTTAGAGCATTGTGCTGATAATACCAAGGTTGTGGGTCCGATCCCCGCAAGGGCTATTCTCTTAGAAGTTGGACTTGTTGATCTTTGTGGGTACCTGCCAACTCAGAATATTCTGTGATTCTGTAATTATATATGTTCTTGATATAACTCAGTTTTACCTTGTTTGTTGCCTTCTGTAGCTTTAGATGCACGTCTAGAAGTTGGTCTTGAGCAGCAGGCTGAGCTGATGCTGAAAATGATGTCCACGCTGGAGGCTGATTCCATTCTACAAGCATTAACAAACACATCTCCTACATGTAACTACATTGTTGTCAAGTCGTTCTTTTCACATAATGATCATGATGCTCTGAAATTTGTAGTAATGTTTTCTGCAGTCACTTAGTAGCATCGAAAAAGTTAGATTTTGCTTGAATTTTCCTATTATGCTGAACTTTAGAGGTAGTTCCTTATTCAGATTTTTGAATAACTTATGTGCCTGTGTTTAAGACATTTTGTGAAACAGTCAACTATGCATGATTTCTTCTACAGGGGATTATGTTACAGTGTAGGGAAGATTTTCATTTTTTGGTCTAGGTGCAAGGAACATTAAGCTGCCTGTGTGAAGCTTCATTCTTGGTGTTTGAAAGCTGCTTTTCATTTGACAGTTTACACCCACTCAGTGATGAAAGTGAAAATACTTGAATACAATTTTGAACTCAGCTGTTCAATGAGCGTCATCTTATAAAAACACTCATAGAGTGGTTTACTTTTGAACCTTTTTTCAGTGAGTTGTACAGCCCGTCTTGTTAGAATGTGTTTCTTTGTTGTCCTCTGGGTACCTTAATATGCATGCAGTCATGGGCTGAATATCCAGTAATGGAGTAGGTTTAGTGACATCTTCAGACTTTATTCTCTGGAAGTTCATTGTTGTCTGCAACAGTTGTACTGTAATGCTTGAAAGGATGTTCCAGTTGTTTGTCTTACCTTTCTGTTATCAGGACACTGCTATAATAGCTGTGGAAATGCATCTGTGTGGACTCAGTTCCAAACAGTTTTTGTGAAGATGGTAATATCTGATACTCAAATATGGCACTACTATGGTAGTCAGTAGTCCAATTCAACTGAACACTACAATGAAGATGTTCTTGTAAATTATTTTAAAAGTGTCTTTCCCTTAAGTATAAAATACAAGGAAATAATTATGAAATTACTTCTGGTAATCTTTCAAAATAATTCAGGGGGGATTGTACTGTGTTTTGTTTTCTAGTGACGCAGTCTCCCAGTGGCACAGATGATTCATTGCTGAGGGGATTACACGCTGCTAACCAAAATGCCCAGCTGATTGTGCAGTTATCATCTATACCTATGCTGAGCACATGCTTCAACAAACTCTTTTCCATGCTACAAGTCCATCATGTTCAGGTAGAGAATTTTGAACTTTAAGATGTTTTGATAGTATTTTTCTCTAAATTTGAGAATTGTTTTCCTGTACTTCTCGCTACTTGGGATTCAAGTATCCCGTTAGTATTATGTGCTTTATTGCTTATGAATCTGTCATGAACAACAGTACTGATAATGGAATAGACAAGCTGCTGAAAGCTTTTATCAAAGAGGCCGTTGCTTGTTACAGTGGAAAAGTATACATTTTCATATTTAAAAATATGTTTGTATGTTCACTGAATGATAATTGTTAGCTTATTAATGAAAAGCGTCACTAAGTGACACTTAATGACAAATGGAGATTTGTGGAGGTTTTCAAAACCCAGTTGAATAAAACACAAGCAATTAAGTCATATCTTCTTTGGCTTTCTTTGAGCAGATTGGATTGGATAACTTGCAAAGGTCCCTTCCAGCCTGAATTATCCAATGATCCTGTATGTTAGATTTAAAAGTTTGCTTTTTGAAAAGTCATTGGTTTAGCAATGCTTTTCTTGATTCACACAAAGGAATACCATACATGCTAGATCTGTAGGTGATTAGATGCTTGCCTCTTGATATTTTGATAGAGTGGCTGACTCCATCCCTCAATTGTTCTTTAAATAATCTCACCCAAGATACAGTTTGTCATGTAAACATCCTTGCTGCTTGCCCCCAATATCTAAAGTTGTTTTCCTCAGGGGAATTATTCAGAGTAAGCGTCAGTGTCTCTGAGGTTTCCCATTAGATAAATGGGCCTTTTGTATAATTTCGGTTGACTGGGCAACATCACTTTAATAACATTCCAAAAGCTTACATGCAAACCTGTAAGCCTACCTTACATGTTACAGGTATAAGGTTATGATAAAGACATTTCTGAACATTATGTAAAGGTGCATTTTCTTAACACAAGTTTGAAGAAACTTCTTAAGAGAAATTATTTGGAAGAAATCAATTACAAAAACATAGCAGAGGCATTTGCTAGTTGGGCTAAATTTGCCTTGAATATTAAGTTTAGCAGAATTTTCTAAATCCACTAAAGGAGAGGGAGAGAGGGGAGAGAGAGTGTTTGTGTGTTACCAGTGAAACAGTAGCAGCTGAGAATGTAGATCAGACTTTTGAAACTAAAACTTTGATGCTCTGGGGTTCTGAGTTTGGTCTCATAGTGGGGTTTTTTTCCCTTTTTTTCAGCTTGAATCCCTATTGCAGTTATGGCTCACATTAAGCCTGAATTCCAGCTCCTCTGGAAGTAAAGATAGTGGTGCTGATATTTTCCTTTATAATGCTAACCGAATACCTGTTGTTTCCCTGAACCAAGGTAAAATATGTTAAATATGGGATGTAAGTTTGGGGTAGTTTTTTAAAGTACTCTATTTTTGCTAATAAGCAAAGAGTATTGCAGTAAGTATTTTTTATAAGATCAGTGTTGACATAATTTCTGCATTCTTATTAATGAACTCTTGGGCTCATTTTCTTCTTAAAGTGAAAAACATGTTGTTAATGTGTAATCAAGAGTTGATTAGTTCAATTTTTATAATCTTATTAGAAATTAACTTGTAAAATTTGTAGTTCTTAATTCATAATTATTCCCAAGAGGACTCATGAAAATACACTCTTAGTGTGAGATGAGCTGTGCAACTGTATGCACTTTCTGACAAATTTCATCTCCTTTACACCAGCCTGTGATCCCTCTCTTAACAAAGGGGTCAGCAGAATGGGAAAGCTCTATTACTTTTGAGCATCAGACTACTAATCTAGTAAAGAGACATGTTGAATTTTTTTCTTGAAATATGTTATACTGTGTAGTTAAGAAACCCTGTGGTATTTTGTGATAATCCAAAATATTAATGCCTGATGTAATGAACCTGTTATGCTGACTTCCATGAAAACATTTGAAACCAGTTTCTTTGCATCATTTTCTTTGAGATGTCAGGGTCTGGGCACTGTAGGAAGTTCTGTGGGCCAGTTCCTGTGAAGTGTTGGTGAGGTTTCTCTTCCTAATTTCCTGCAACAATGGTTGTCAAAATAAATACAAGGAACAATAATATTAATAACAATAATCAATATAGCACCTTGCAGTAAAAATTAGAAATTTATAGTAATACCCTGAAGATTGAAGTGTGGAAAAACCTGTTTTTCTTGACAGCTTCAGTAACTAGCTTCCTGTCAGTTCTGGCATGGTATCCTAATACTTTACTCCGGACATGGTGCCTTGTGCTTCACAGCCTAACACTCATGACAAATATGCAGCTTAATGGTAAGTTTGTTTGTTTGGTTTTCTTATGTTGACAGTTTTAGTGATGTACAAATGAGTGTTGATTCTATCAAAAGACTTCCAGAACATTCCTTTTGTGATATAAGTACTTTTGTTCTCCATAACTTCGGGCTTTTCAAGAGTGAGCTCCTTGAATTGCTAGTACCATGGGAAACAGAAACCCTTATGGTAAAAGAAAATGTCATTATAAGTAAGCTGTCAGTGTCTTACAAAAAATGTTTTAGGACTAGCGAATGATCCTTGGGAATTAGTTTTGTAGTATGAGAAGAAGTAGCAGAGAGGAATGATTAAGTTGCTGTGAGTGAGACTGAAGTTTTTCTGACGGAGTAGGAATATTTTTGTAAATATGCAGGCACCAGTCACTGCTTATATTAAGCTGTTTGAAAATAAACCCCCAGAAGCTGAATATATTAAAATAGAAATCCAGCCATTTCATTTCACTATGCATTCTAGTGTATCTCACATTCTCTATATTGCTCCATAACACACTAGAAATAATCTCACTTTGTGAATGAGATTTTGCCACAAGACTGATAGAAATTAAAGGAAGTAGTTTTTAAATGTTGCCTATGAATCTTTTCTTCATATTTGCTGTTTCAAATAATTGTCTTTGAGATGCACATTTTTCTTAAAATTTTTACTTTCTGTCCCCTTTCTGTGATGTTATTTAGAAATCAGTCTCACAAAAATCTGCTGAAATTTTTGCCATTAGGTGAAGAAATAGAGCTACAAAAAACCTAATGAAAGTGATTTATTATACACAAAGTGAGATCTCACTCTTATTCTTAGTATTTGAGAATAGAACATGGCCTGATTTCTGGAATAATTGTCTTCAGTTAACAAGCACATATACTGTTGGCTGTCCAGCTTGTATCTGTAGATTGGCAAAAGTTTCCAAAATTTATGCAGGGTATATCACTAGGAATCATATGTGAATGAATAACATCTTTCTTCTCTGACACTGATAGGCAGCTGCGTGTTTGCGAGGGTTTCTTTAGTAATTGCCTGAGATCAGTAGGTGAATAAAAAGCTGCTCAGAAACAGCCCATGTGGTTCATGGCAGGCACACTTCAGCATATGAATGTGGTTGTGGATTTTTTTGTATATAGGATTGTGAGTTGGAGTTGAGTTGGAAAGGATTGGAGATGCAAGTATTACAACCCCTAGAGGCCAGGTTACAGGTTCTTGCTAATAGATCCTTTGGGCTGGATTAGAGTGAAACAACACTGAATGATCAGTGTTCATATATCCATCGCTCTCTCTTATATATGGATATATATCTGTATGACAAGTTTATTTTAGAACAGTTTGGTTGCAGTGGAAAGGAGGTATGTAGGTGTTTTGGTTATTATCTGTAGGAATGAAACAATACAGAAGTATAAAGATATCACTTAGGAAAACATATAAGGACAAACAAGAAAGAACGAAAGGATAAGAATAGATAATGGAGGGGAAAGGTATTGCCACCTGTGGATCCAGAAACAAGATTTGATTGTTGGAATTTAGATATTCATTGGTGGAATTGATGGTCACAGTTTTGATCCATCAAGGGTGGGGGAAGCCTAGGAAACACAGAGTTCAATGGGTTGAAACACATTCAAGTTCAGGTGGGAATACCTAGGTACCTCCACTGGGAGGAAGTTTTGCACTGTCTGATGCAACACTGAATCAGGCACAGTCCTCTGGTGGAAGGCCCCAGAAATTAGTCTGGGGGAGCTTTGGGCGTCTTTGATGGTTTGACATCTTCTAAGATATGACAGGTGTCTCTTAAAGACAGTGTACTTGAGTCAGTTTTGCCTTATCAGAAGGGATGAACACCTTCAGGCCTACGTATGAATGTCCCTATACCTCCCCCAGAGGGGAGTTGTACACCTGAGCCAGTTGTGTGAGGGAGGACACTGGCATGATAGCGTTTATCAAAAAGCATTATCCTACTTCCACAGGATCTGTTTCACATCGTGCTTTTTTCAAGTTGTGTTTTGAACTGATTCAATATACTGCTAATAAAAGAGAAAGACTTCACATTTATTAAAGCTCATTCATTTGATGACTGAAGGGTATATTTTAATTCAACTTCCAGTCTTCAGAGTTCTTATCTGTTAAACTCCCTGCAGTTTTATTCTGAGACGTCTTTGCATGTGCCAAGAACAAAAATACTGTAGTTGTTTACAGGATAACAGAACACTTGGTCTGTGTCTGACAAACTAACAAATGTACTTAAACCTTATTAAAGTGTTGGACTAACAAAAAGAGACAAATCAAAATGTCTGTATATATCACACCTACAAAACTAATCTCTATTTTTAGGAATACTGCCTTAGCAAGCTTGGAATACTGATTGGACAGTTTTGAGGCTTTATATCTGTACTTACTGGAAAACTCAAAATGGTAGTCCTGAGTATGCAGGTTTTGGTAGCTGATTTAGCTGAGAATATTTCCCCATCATGAAATAAATATAAGGGATTTGCTCTATAAATATTTGATTTACGTTTAATGATTAAGATTACGCATCTAATTTTTATGTGTCTTTATTTTTAAGCTGGTCCAAGCAGTGCCATTGGAGCTCAGGAAAGTACCGCCCAGTTGTTGGTGTCAGATCCCAACCTCATTCATGTGTTAGTGAAATTTCTTTCTGGCACTAACCCTCATGGAACAAATCAACACAGTCCACAGGTAATGAGCAATTAAAATAAGAAAAAAACTGTTTGTAATAGGATTTCAAGACACTTGACAGAACTATGTTATTCGTAATGTATTATATCCTTGTCTTCTTTCTTCTTCTGGTTTATAGTCTTACATGGTGAGCTACCGTAAGGAAGTTCATGTTGTTGATAACACTCTCAGTAGTGCTGGTATGTTTTTAGAACTCTTTGGAGACTTGCCACAGGGAGAGGATGCCATATGTTAATGAAGTGTTCCATTCAGTTGCTTTCATAAAATCTTGTTGGCATGAAAATGCTGGTGAAGATAAAGTTTTAATATCTAAGAATTCCCGTATTTGAAATTATACTTTTCTTTTCTGCCTGTTTCTGAATTCACGTGGTATCTGCTGCCTCTCCTAATTTCAACTAATGTTTTCCTACTTTTTGCAGTCTTTGAAGTATCTGTGAATAGTGTTAAAAAAAAACCCAAGTGAACTTCATTGTGTGTAGTATTTGACAGGAGTCTCAGTTTAGGAGACAGAAAACACCTGGTAGTACCGGGGGGGGGTTTTCCAGCAAATTTTCCAGAAGGTACATACTCATTTCCAGAACTTCAACACTGCACAATGCCTTTAAAGTACTTACATACGTATGTAGTTTGTAAAAAAACATTCATATTAGCATAGAAATATATTCTGTATGGTGTATAGTTTGCATTACTGAAAAGAGAGTCTCAATATGAAAAACAAATCTTAGACAAAGAACTGAATTTCTTGCTTTTGACTTGTGATTAGCAATAGAAAAATACATAATATAAATGGATACGGATTAGTCCTTTAAAAAGGCTAAAAATTTTCAGAAAGCAACCTAAGCTACGCAATACTTTTCTGTTCTTAGATGTTAGATACTATTTAACATTCTTGAAGACCTTTCAGTTATATATAATACTTCCTAAAATGCCTTTTCTTCTAGGTTGGGCCAACAGCAACACAAGCTATGCAAGAATTTCTTACTCGACTACAAGTGCACCTTTCTTCAACTTGTCCTCAGATGTTCAGTGAATTTTTATTGAAATTAATACATATACTTTCAACAGAAAGGTGAATCTTACTTTTTTTTTGCCTTTCATAACCTCTTTTGGTTTAAAATCTGTGTTATAGTGAATCACAAATAAGATGAGTATGTGCCTTGTTGTACTATCAAGTTATATATCACTGGAAATCATCGTTGTTGCTGCAGCACTACCAGCAGAATCTGGGCTGCTCCCGGCACATGGAAAAGTGTATCTGGAATTCACACACAGCTGTCTGTATGAGAGATTGTCAACAGAAGCACTAACATTTTGGACTAATTTTATTTAAAGCTAAGATGTAGACCTTGTTGAAGTAATCCCCTGAAGTAAGGACACTGTTGATGAGCTTACCCATGAAAAAAAAAATATATTCCTAGAGGCTTGAATTAATGAAAGATTCCAGAAATCATTCACAGATTGTGAAAATAGTACGGATGGCTTTTCTCATATGGTAGGATGAAATTCGAGATTGCATATTTCTGTTTATGCAATATGTGTTTTTATTGCTTTATCTTTGGTGGGTTTTTTGTCTCCACATGACAGTGGAAAACATCCTCTTCCTCAGTCTCCTGGGCCCTGTTGATGCCCCACTAGTGTAGAGAAGTGCCTCTGGCCAGGAGAGAAATTAGAGCTTATGGCTTATCTTTCCCAGTTCTGCTTCCAGGCAAGGCCAAGGGGCACAAGACTGTGTATCCAGTGGTACACTGGAAATATGGCAATTGTTTAAGCTGAAGTACACTAGGGAGCATTTCCTTCTGGTAGCGATGGTCTTCTCATCCCCAGACAAAGGCTTCATATAATTAGGGATGCACTTCCTCAGTTCTGGATTTCCAGTAGGTGGCACTTTGGTGTTACCTATTTAATCTTACAGAAAGCAGTTTCTGACTTCTCTAAGAGATTTTACCTTCATAACTTAAATTATAGGAGTGGTGTTTACCAGGTTATATTGATCAGTGATTTCTACAGGACATGTCATAATACAATAAAATCATTAATTTGAAATAAGCTAATGAGACCACTGAAAGGGTAGTTTTTGAAATGTGTTAGGATTTTTTTTTGAAACAAACCAAATGTGAGACTGAAATGCCATAAAATGGAAGCAAAGCACTAAAAAGGGGTTTAGATGGTTGTTTCTAAGAACACAGGTAATTATTGAACTGTACCATGTCTGATCATAAGATTAATTGTGAAGAAAAGAAGTATTTTACTGTTAGAATTAATTAAATGCCTAATATTTTCTTCAGGGCTGTTTCTATAAACTGTTTTGTTCTGGATTTAATTTTAAAAGTTAGAGTAAGATTAATCAATATGAAAAGATCTAGAGAAGTATATGAAAGTTCAGCAACTAACACAAGTTTTAATTTAGATACACTGATTCAAAAGGTTCATTTTGTAGTACACTATTATATGTATAAAAGCAATTGGTAAAATAAACTTATCCCTAAGAGAAATCCTTCAAACATTCAACCTACAAGCACCAGCCTGTGCTGGTACTTTCGAGTACTTTCTCATGGGCTTGTGTGTAATTACTATTTAGATAGGTAAAACCTGACCATTCTTCTTTTTATCTCTGGGTGGTGAGTGGCTGGGTGGGGGACAAACAAAAAACCTGTGGGCAGAAAAGAATCCATCATGATTTCCTGTTAGCAACTAAATAATCCTCAAGATATTAAAGTGTTATGTGACCGCTTCCAGTGCGGTTTCCTTGCAAATGTAGGAAACTTTTCACCAAGAACTGAACAGAACTGTTCAGTCTATATATAGACTGTTCCAAGTCTATACCTACGAAATTAACTGAATTGCCAAAAAACCAAAAAAAGATAAATCCTAGCCTTTATCAAAGTTAGCCTCTTAATCCTTAGTGGGATCAGGAAGGTGGTGGCATGAACAGGTTCTACAGGCTGTTTAATGACCAGTGAAAGACTAGATTTTGCTTCAACATGCATTTCTGAAAATAGCTGGATTTTTATTTATTGGAAGTCTGGTGTGCCTTTGATTCTTAAAAATCAAGACAAAAAATGCATACACAAACAGCCAGACCTGTTTAACTTGTAATATCTCTCTCTCTTTTTTTTTTTTTT
>VZRN01004648.1:35735-286568 GCA_013397935.1 Dasyornis broadbenti | reverse complement strand
TTTTTTTCTTTTTTTTTTTTTTTTTCTTTTTTTTTCTTTTTTTTCTTTTTTTTTTTTTTCTTTCAGGGGTGCTTTCCAGACAGGCCAGGGACCACTGGATGCTCAAGTGAAGCTCTTGGAATTTACCCTGGAACAAAATTTTGAAGTTGTATCAGTTAGCACTATTTCTGCAGTAATTGAGTCTATAACCTTTCTTGTGCATCATTACATTACATGCTCAGACAAAGTAATGTCCCGCAGCGGCTCAGACAGCTCTGTGGGTGCTCGAGCATGTTTTGGAGGGCTTTTTGCCAATATTATACGTCCAGGTGATGCCAAAGCAGTTTGTGGAGAAATGACAAGAGATCAACTCATGTTTGATTTATTAAAGCTGATAAACATTTTAGTTCAACTGCCACTTTCCAGTAACCGAGAATACAGTACCCGTGTTCCAGTAGCAAGCAGTACTACAGACAGTGTGTCTGATGAGGAAAAGGTTTCAGGAGGCAAAGATGGCAATGGAAGCAACCCTAATACTCAAGGATCAACTGCTTACGTGGCGGACTTGGTGTTAGCCAACCAACAAATTATGAGCCAGATTTTGTCTGCACTTGGCCAGTGTAACAGCAGTGCTATGGCAATGATTATTGGTAGGTATTTTCCTGAGTTAGACATAAGATCTTTTGGGGTGGTGAAACATTTAAAACTTCTGCAAACTCATAAGCTGTGTGTAAATGTGAAAGAATGTGAAATGACAGGAGAAAAGAGACCGAGAAGAAGGTAATAGGGAACAAATATGTGGGAAAAAGCCCCTAACATGAGGTGGAAGACAGTAATTGAAACCAAACAGGAATGTGATTGGCATTTGAATATGCTCAATCTGCAAATGGTTAATGTTAAAGGACCTCTGGAGGTTGTCTAGTCCAACCTTCCGGCACAAACTCAGAGCCTGCCTCTATTAAGAGCAGGTTGCTTAGTACCTTGGTCAAGTTGGGTTTTTAATTCCTCAGGGATGGAAACTCCACAGCTGCTGTGGACAACCTGTTATAGTGCTCAATCATCCTTAAAGTAGAAAAGCCTTTTTCTTATGTGTAAGTGGAATTTCCTGTATTTCAGTCTGTGGCCATGATATGCCTCTGTGCATGGATTAGGATGAGTGTTCAGTGTGTACACGACACCTTACCTCAGTTGTTTCCTGTGTATTGGATTATTTTCCTTTTTTTAATCGCTTCTGGAAAATGCAAATTATAATTGTGTCCCTTTCATAGAATACCTAAACTTTTCCTCTATTTTACTACTATGCACTATAAAGTGCATTAACATCGTGTTCTAGGAGTTGCAGTCATATATTTGTGGATGGGATCTTCCTGCTATGAACAAGTGAGGGATCTGATGATACTTAGAAAGCAAAGTTGCTGTTTGTCAGACATGTATCTGAGGTGCATTTTCTCAAAGAGACTGTCTACCTATGTGACTTGCTTGTGAGCTGTGATGATAGCATAGAGTTTATTTGCACTAGTTAAACCGCTGACTGAAATACCATGGATTTCTGCATGTGCAAAATCAGAAAAATATTTTGCGGGAAGGTGGACAAAGACCTTGCATTCCATTTCAGGGGTTAAATATTGTAAAATGTTGTTCTCTTTATAGTGATTCTCTTGTTCTGAAGCAAGTTGCTCTGGCCTTTTCTGTGCTGATCTCTTTTAAGCAGATATGAAGCTGTTAACCAATGCTGTTATCAGAAGATAGTTACTTGTTTGGTGAAAACACGTGAATATTAGACCTGTATAAAAGCAATTGAGAAAAAAATAGTTATCCCCAGTAGTCAAATTAAATAGGAGGCAGGATTTGACAAGCCTGGATTGTACTGTTAGAATCTTCCTGAAATTAATTCCAGAATATCTCCTCCATCACTCTCGGTAGTTGGTGTCATATTGCAAACACACTACAAACACTGAAAGTAGTTCGTTCTGGGAATGGTGTTTTGTTCTGAGTATGTGTTTCCTTGGAGTGAAATTCAAATATTCTTCTCCTCAACGGTGATATCTTTCTAAACCACCGATTTCTGACCAGCAGTCGTTTTGCACTTTTTTAAAAGACAGTTTTTTCAAATGTTTTTCATTCAATTCAGGGTTCTGGGCCAGCTAATCCCTTCACTGGATTGCTCTTCCCCAGATCTTTTAATATAGGTTATTGAAACTAATCTGTCCATGTGTTTTGGGAAGATGTAACACAGCTATTTGGGGCTTTAGTTCCTTGAAGAAAAACTATATTAAGCTCTCTCCAGACAATTTCAGTGAACAAAACATTTGCAAGACTGCAGCCAAGGTTATGTAGAATCCAAAAATCAGTTATCAGCATATACTAGTAAATATGTAATAAATAATACAGCATGGAAAGGTGCTACCAGGATAGGTAAACAAGAAGATGTCTGCAAATGTGTACTGATGGGTAGTGGTTCTGATATCAAAATTTATGCTAATAATGTTAATTTACTGCATCTGGCAAGCCAGCTGGTCAGGATCCAGGATGGCCTTGAGTAATTCACTTGTCACATGAATTTAAAACATTTTTCTAGCCGTTTTTCCTTTTATGACCATTGTGTCTGTTTCATTAGGATTTCATGCTTTGTAATTGACAACTATGAAAATCATACAAGTAACAGTATTCACCTTCTCCAAGTAACAGTATTCTCCTCACCTGAAATCCTCACAGCAAACCCAACTTACTTGACTTTAGCTTTATCATTCATTCCATTTAACTTTTCTAGACTGGACAGTGGCTGGGTCTTAGGACTGCTTTATTTGTTGTCATGCATCCAGTGCTTATCAGCATTTGATTTCTTGACAGTTTAAGGCTGGCTAAAGTACTACACCTAGTAATTGTCTTGCCAGAATGTTTCTTTAAGACATGTTCCAAAGATCACTAGAGCACATTGGTTTTTATTATTATTTGTCAGTATAACTTCAGTTTTTCTAAATGGGACAGGATTACTCCATGGTTTTCTCACATTTAAATCTAAGCCTACTTTTAACAGCTCTTCCAGATTGAAGTAATGATTTGTAAGACAGTTGTATTTATGGAAGTAATCGCTTCCATGGGAAGACCATTGTTTTGCTTTCTGTCTGTAATATCAGCAATGTGTAATTAATGTTGCTGATAATTGATATTCAGAAAACTGTCATGCATAAATCCTGATCTTTAACACTGAGAAGCAGAATTCCAGGAGAGGTATTTCTGACAGAAATATGTATGTTAAGTGTTTGGGGTCTTTTTTGGCAGGACAAGTGCACATCTAGTATTATCTGAAAAATATCTTAAATGTTAGTTGCTTTTAGCTAGGAGTGATTCCAATCCTTGTAGTACTTACCCTATTTCCTTCACTAATTACACTCATTTTTATTGTCTGATTTGATTTAAAATTCCTGACCTCCTGGGTCAAGTCTTCCTATATCATATGTATCTGGGAACACTAATTGTAATTCATATGATCGTGAAAACTGGTCCATTTGTACTCTGTAAAATCCATGTGAACATTTAAATATTCTTGATTTCTCTTTTGTGCTGTTAATTGTTTGTTAGGTCTCAGTTTTTGACCTTTGAACTGTTTCTGTTTTCATTAAGGTGCAAGTGGCTTACATCTCACCAAACACGAGAACTTTCATGGTGGCTTAGATGCAATATCAGTTGGAGATGGGTTGTTCACTATCCTGACAACACTTAGTAAGAAAGCAACAACAGTTCAAGTGATGCTTCAGCCAATTCTTACCTACATGGCCTGTGGGTACATGGGAAGGCAGGTAAGTTCCCTCAGGCCTGCTGTGCTTCAAGATCATTGATTCTGTAACCAGTAATAAGGTCAGAAAACTAAACTAATGCTATATAAAAGAAATGCTAACATTTTTACAACCTCACTTCAGTGCAGAGGTTAGGAAGCCTCTCTCTGTTGTCCACTGTAGAGGGAGAGAGTGAGTTTCTGTATGGACATTTTGACATTCCTGTAAATGTTCCTGCCTAAAGGCTTGAAGATGGATCAGATATTTTATGTGCAAGTGGGAAGCACATTTATTGTGTTCATATTAGTGGGTATTTTAATGCTCAATACTCCTATTTCCCTTAAGCTGCTCACCCTGTGAATTTGAACTTTTCCATACCCCAAAGACTTCTCTTACGTAAGGAATTGAACCATGTGAAACATGGTATTGTTGTATGATGGCAGAGAGGTCAGCTATGGTGGCATTCCCTCTCTGGTAGTTTGTCTACTAAAGGGGGAGGCTGAGAGCTGTTATGTGCATTTCTACTGTACTAATTTTGTATGAAACCATGTATTTCTTAATTGACTTTCTTCTAGGGTTCTCTTGCCACTTGTCAGTTATCTGAGCCACTACTCTGGTTCATTTTACGAGTATTGGATACAAGTGAGGCACTGAAGGCTTTCCATGATATGGGTAAGAATGTCTTTTCTTTAGCCACATCAAATAAATGGCTTAGATTTAGATTGGTTTGGTTTTGATTTTTTTGGCACTTAAGGAACACATGTCTGTAGGGGGCAATTTACTAAATAGGCCTTGGCTTGTGTAGAATCTGTTGCGTGCTTCTAAGCAGTATTTTTTTTCTCTCTGCTCACATTACATACAGGTGGTGTTCAACTTATCTGTAACAACATGGTAACAAGCACAAGAGCTATTGTTAACACAGCAAGAAGCATGGTTTCAACTATTATGAAATTCCTGGATTCTGGTCCCACCAAAGCGACAGATAGCAGTTTGAAAGCCAGAGTGCTCGCTTCAGAGCCTGATAATGCAGAAGGAATTCACAATTTTGCACCTTTGGGTACGTAATGCTTCTTTCTCTTAGACTAACTCTGGTTGGTTGAATGTGTATCAAGTTCTTAAAATGTATTACGATAGTGTCAAATGTTCCAATACTACTAAATCTTCTAATGAGAGGGCTTGCTGGTGTTTCAAGGTAATGTTGAAGGATGAGTTTAGTCCCCTGCACCACAGCTGAAAAGACCTCATGTGGACGGGGGAGAGAAGGAGAGGGAATGACCTGTGTCTGGTGATGTCATGCACCAATGCTCCTTTGTCCTCCCCGAGGTCAGAGGATGCCTGGTTCCAGCCCACCATCTGCCTGAGACACACCAAGACTCACAAACTTCACTTCATAGCCCATGAATTTTGATGGAGCTATTACAGAAGCATAGCATGGTGGGATGATAGAGAATGAGCCTGAGCTGTGTGAAGCAGAACAGAAGCTGGAGCATAGGGCTGATTATTGCTAATGGTGCTCTCATATCTGCACCTAACTGCTCCGATTGTCACCTGCATGAGCATTTGTTAGAATTGCAATACTGTTTCAATATCAACACAATGTCTGCCACAACAGCCATTGTGCCACAGCACACAAAAAACAATGCTGTGTGTTTTACGAGGTAGTGGTACTGTAATATCTTACAAAGGCTTTCCTTTTTAATACTAGTGTCTTTGTTTTCTGTTGCTGCCCACTAGCGTAGGGTAGCCCTTGAATATATTCATACAGTTTGTCTCACTGACAGGAGGGGAGAAAGAAAGATTAATTTTAAAATTTCTGGAGAGATTGTTGGATGAGAGAGAAATCCATTCAGTCCTGTGATTCAAATTTAAGAGTGTTAAAAATAATGGTGTTACAAAAGACAATAAAAAGAAGTTTATTTGGTAGAGTAGGGGCAGAATAGGGGGCCACTGGAAATCTTCTACTTTGCTCTTCACAAATTTCTGAAAGGTAAATTTCAGACTCCTGCAAATGTTGGTTCTTTATTACTTTAAAAAGTAAAAATCCTAAGTATAAATGGTGGTTGGTTCTTGCCTACCTTATCTCCCAGCTTACAAAGTGCTGCAGATCCTGGTGTTCTCCCATGAGTGCATCTCTCTTAATATTTAACTTTCAGTCAGGAGTGTGCTTTCAAAATTAACCTTCTGATTGTCCTCACTTAGTACATTCTGATTCTCATTGTGTAGTATTCTCTATAGTACATTTTGATCCTCATCATGTGGTTATTCTCTGAGAGATGAGCTTAATTCATTTGGAATGGAAGTTTATCAAAATGTGTCCAGGAATTAATGTCCAGCTGCTGCTAGCCATTTAGTCCTGGGGCTGGGCTATAGACACTTGAAAGTAAAACACCCCAAGTACCTGTAGTTTGGAATAGCTCAGATCTGGTCTTGTTATGCCCTATTACCTGCTAAAGAAGACAGCCTAGATCTTCCTTCTTCATTCTTAATTTATGCTAGAAGTAGAAAAAGAAGCAACTGCTATGATCAGGTTTTTTTTTTATTCTGGCGTCTTTTTTAGAAAAGGGTTTTATTGTGAAACCTTTCTAAAGAAAAAGGGTTGCAGAATTTGCTTAAAAAGTCATTTATATTATTTTAGTATTTAAACCTTTAAAGTATGTTAACTGTGAATTAACTGACTTCAAGTTCTAAAGATACTGTTCAACCTGCACCTTTCAATTTGGTTTGTTGTTATGTACTCTTGAGAGTAAGTTTAGAATTCTGGTGGCAAGTGTCCCCTAGCAGATTTCAAGGATGTACATATGCATGTGGATTTGTAGACTGCCTGTTTAAAACAGTCTCATTATAAAAGAAAAATAATTCAGCCATTGACATTATTACACGTAGGGCGTTGCTGATAAACCTAAACAGATGAGACAGGAAAAAAAGTGTTTGTATAACCTGTTTTCCACAGGTTATGAATTAATCTGAATTTTATGAATAAACACTACTAATCGGTGTTAATGGTCCTGTTTCTGAAGGTTCAATCACCTCAAGCAGTCCCACTGCCCAGCCTGCTGAAGTGCTGTTGCAGGCTACACCTCCCCACAGACGGGCTCGGTCTGCTGCATGGTCATACATATTTTTACCTGAGGAAGCTTGGTGTGACCTCACGATTCACCTTCCTGCAGCTGTGCTGCTCAAGGAGATCCACATCCAGCCTCACCTGGCCTCTCTAGCAAGTAAGTAGATTCACTGATGTTGATGCCAGTTCAAAAATTTGAAGGGTCTGATTTGGGAACAATAGAAAGAGCATAATCAGAGGAACTAAAGCTGAGAGGTTGTTTGAGTAATGCCTGTAAAATAAGTTTGAAAATGGAAGACCTTGCCTCTGCTCGATTTCTAGCATTGTAGATGTCTTGTGGTATTCATGTTTAATATGTAAAAAAACTCTGTCATACTCCTCAAAACTTTGCCCAGTGAGAAAGTGAGATTGGTCAAGGGTCTTCAGGCAAAATGCTTTTGTATGGTAGCTGGGAAAAAGCATGAGATAGTGAGCTTTTATTGTTGTAGCCCTGGTAGGGAAAGGATGTTTTCATTGACAGGACTTTTCTTCATCTCAAGTCTTCGAAATAGACTGTGCATACCATGTATCAAAATGCTTGCACATTTTAACGGGCACTATCACCCAGGTCAAGTCCTCCAGCTGCGGTCTGTAGTAGTGTCTGTCTGAGATGCTTTCAGTCTTTTTGTTCTCTGAATTTTAATTGTTGAACGTGTATTGCTGTTGAAGACAAACTAGTACAGATTTTAAGATAGTGTTAAACCTTCTTATTTTACTCTGTAGCTTGCCCTTCATCAGTATCTGTTGAAATAAGCGCAGATGGTGTCAATATGTTGCCTTTGTCAACTCCTGTTATCACGAGTGGTCTCACCTATATAAAAATCCAGCTGGTAAAAGCTGAAGTTGCCTCAGCTGTCTGCCTTCGTCTCCATCGTCCTCGGGATGCCAGTACCCTGGGCCTCTCTCAGATCAAACTGTTAGGCCTCACAGCCTTTGGAAATACCTCCTCTGCCACCGTCAATAATCCCTTCCTTCCCTCTGAGGATCAGGTCTCTAAAACGAGGTAAGGCTGCACAGTCAGGGGACAGTTTGTGCCAGCTCATGGTTTAGGGTTCAGTTTTTTTATGGTGTTTTCTTCCTGAGTCAGATCTTTCAGTAGCAAACTCTGCCTTTTTTTTTTCCCCCAATATGAAGGGATATATGAACAGAACTTCTCACTTCTTTAGTACCATGCTCAACCTGCATATGTAAAAGGGAATGTTTCATCTCTGCAGTGGCAAGAGAATACAAAGCATAGGAAAGTATTTAGAGTTCATTTTGTGTTTTTAATGGATAGGCAGTTGTCAAAAAAAATGAAGTGCCAAAATACTTCTTATTGTTATAGAAGTCAACGGAGTTACATAAGTATTGGAGCAGGAGTAGAAATAGAACAATGGAATGTTTCATAGAAGTCATCTCTAATATTGCTGTTTACAAACATTTCAGAAATAGGAGCTGAATGTTGTTATGATTCTGGCATATCAGCAAAATTTCTTTTCAAAAGCTTTTATTTGATTGGGTGGCATGTTGAGTTTCTTACTCATTTTAAAAATAAAAATAAATGAACAAATAAGGATTTTTTTTTTTAAAGTGTCAGAGTTTTCCAACTTTGAATTTAATTTAATGGATGGATTTTTGAGATTTCCTGGTTCTTAAATTTAGCTTACTAAATTGTAAAAACTCATTAATTTTAAATATTTCACCTTTGAACCATAATGTTTATAAATTTGAAGAGAGCATGGGAAAGTTTTAAAAACATGTCTTTTACAGTAAAAGATTTTGAGAGCATAAGTAAATTTAGAGAACATAGATACTCTCTGTATATTTAATAAAAGCTATATAACTGAAATTGATATTTGCTCTTGAATAGTAGTGAAGAAAATTATTATAGCCAAATTATACTATATTTTTACTTCAGAAAAGGTTATTATAAAGTCACACAAGAATAATCAGTATCTAAAGAAATGTATGTTTGTAATTTCTTGAAATGTTTTACTGTAGCTTTCAGTTTAATTATTAAGTATCTCACAAAATAATGGTAGTAATGTGATAGATATATTCAATAAATTTGCATCGATTTTGTTTTAGACATAGCAGAGAACTTGCTCGCTTGTAATTGATGCATCCAATTGATTCAGGAGTAAATGATTCCTAAAATAAAATTGTAAACTTAATTTAAGATTTATATGCATATTTGCATTTTTTTAAACTGCGGTAAAGGTTAGCTGTGGAAATAGCCTGCTAGTTTAGAACTTGTCAGTGAAAGATGTCATTTATTTCACATACAGCTTAGATTCCCACCTTGTTCATGATGCTAGTTTAAATTGTATTGTGGTGTATTTTATAAATAAAGTCTAATTAATGTGTTTCCAAACTGTTTCAATTACAATAGGTTTACTTCTCAGGATTTGTTATTAAAAGGACTTCTGAATGATTTTGTCAAAGAATGGGAAACATGAGGGAAATGTAGTGGCTAACACGTTTTTAATTTCTGTGGTTTTTTCTGTATGCATTTTAAATCAGGTTCCCTAAGGTTCACTGTGATTTATTGTAAATGTGTGTGATCCTATAAGCTTGTAATGTCAGGGATGTTGTGCACGTGTATAATTTTAGCGCCAATTACTGTTGCACCTTCGCTCCTTTTGATGTAAAAAACACAACACACAACCAAACAAAACACAACAAAGAAAAACAAAACCAAACAAACAAAAAGAAGAAAAAAAAAAACCAACAACCCACAACACCCAATAAAACCCAAACACCTAAACACACTACACCTATCCCCCTGTATAAACACCTTCCCTTTCATCCTTCCCTCAGTAGGTTGGCCCTATTGGAAGAAATATGTACGTGAATCGAGTAATCTTGAGTTACTTTAGTACTAAAACTTGCTGGCTCTTAACTCTTCCTACCCACAGACCATGCCTTTCTTACAATCTTAACCCAATGATTGCAACAGCATTATTAATGTATATAACATTGTGATCTTAAATTCAGTCATTTACTTTGCTCAGATGATGTTTGATCATGTCACAGAAGTTTTCTGCAGTACTTGTCCTATAATCTAATACAGGTAGTTGTGCTGTAGATGAAAAATAATATAATAAGTAAATTATGCATTAGCTCACTTTTCTGTTTTCCTTTTCAGTATTGGGTGGTTAAGATTATTACACCACTGCCTCACTCACATAAGTGATTTGGAAGGAATGATGGCTAGTGCTGCAGCACCCACTGCTAATCTGTTGCAGACATGTGCTGCTTTACTAATGTCCCCTTACTGTGGGATGCATTCTCCAAACATCGAGGCTGTGCTTGTGAAAATTGGTCTTCAGTCCACCAGAATTGGCCTAAAATTGATTGACATTCTTCTAAGAAACTGCTCGGCGTCAGGGAGTGATCCTGCAGGTGAGTGCAGTGTTTTTCTTTTCAATTGTTGCTTAACAACATTGCTTGTCTAATGGTACAAATATGGTATATTTGCATGTTACTTTCTGGTTCTGAACCTGGGTTGCCAGAACTTGCCAGTGTGCTTTGTTGGGCGTTTAAGTGTCACAGTCTTTGTATGTGGATAGCCCTACCACAGTAAAACAGTGCAACCTCTGTTTCTTTGGTTTTTCATAATTAAATGAGTATTTTGGAGACACACAGTAGGATGCACAGTGCCTCTTACTTTAGATACCGTGTCCAGATGTTTTAAGATAATTTGGGTAGCAGTAGTCTGTAGGACAGTATGAATTCTGAATAGCACTAAGCAATGAAAATATTTATATGTGGAGGTACATAATCAAGATACCACTACATTCTATGTCCCACAGTGAAATTCTGCAGAAGCTGTTCTGTTTATGCAGATGGTTTATTTATGGTTTCATATCACTTCGCTGTTTTATAGCTTTTAAATGAAAGAAAACAATTTTTTTTCCTGTTTTGAGGCTGCTAACAGAAAACACTTTTTTAAAATTGGCTTCCATGACTTCTTTTGCCATGAGTTAGTGTTTCAGTGTAGACTGCTCTGTTTTGCTGGAATGTTGTTAGATAGGAGAGTAGTTTCTCTAGGGCAGGGCAGAAGATGAACACAGTGAGGAGAAGCTGAATAGAAAATAATCTGTAGAAGTCTTCAGCTATAGTCCCATTGATGGGAACTGGAGTTAAATAAGCTTCCATTTTGAAATAAGTGTGTGCTTCTGTGAAGCAAGAGGTTTGGCAGCTCTATTGGAATTAGCCTTGTATTTTTGGAATATGTTGAGGAAAACCCTACGATACAAACGTCTAAGTCCTGTATCTGATGAATGTTGTAATGTATTTTCCTTTCGCAGTAAGGCTGAACATTGACTGTACAAAATACACAGTTTTGAGATAGTGATGTGTATAAGAATTTCATCCTTATGTTAATGGCAAAACTTAATTCAGTGTTAATATTGCAAGTCTGTAATAATGTCATTAGTACACTTAAAAATACGTATGTAAGTACTTCTATTATTTCCCCTCCCCTTTTTTTTTTGAATGCGGCAAGATCTGAATAGCCCTTTACTGTTTGGAAGATTAAATGGTCTCTCTTCTGACTCCACAATAGACATTCTTTATCAGCTTGGAACAACTCAAGACCCTGGAACAAAAGATAGGTAATGTTATTTGGGTTATCATGTGGAAGCATATACAAAAAATAATCTGCTAAACAGTGACTTGATATTAGTTCACAAAACTAAACATTTTTGAAATCTGATTGTATGAGAGGGCATGAAAATGCAGAAATCTGAAAAAGCGTTCCAGCTTTCTATCCTAGCTCTTTGCATCCTTTCCAGGGAATGCTGTCCCTCTTTTTCTGCTCTTAAAAATGTGATAAAACTTTGGTTTTCAACTGATTTATCTGAGTTCTGAGTATTTGAGAGATACCTGCTATATTTTCTTTTTCTGTAGAAGGTTCACATTTGACTGTCCAAGATAAATTTTTTAAATTAATTTTTGCCCTGATCTAAGTCTTGAGGAAACAGAGCTTGAGCTCACTCTTGAACTTTACTTCCGAGGAAGAGATAAATGTGTAAATTGGATTACAAAAAACCAGCAAGCTAATTTGATTCTGAGTGTTTCTTCGATCCTTTGTAATGTGCAAAATCATCTTGTCTTACAGAATTCAAGCACTGCTGAAATGGGTCAGTGATTCTGCAAGAGTTGCAGCTATGAAAAAAAGTGGCCGGGTCAGCTACATTTGTCCAAATAGCTCAACCAGAGAGTATGGTCTTTTGATGCCATCTCCTTCCCACTTGCATTGTGTAGCAGCAATTTTGTGGCACAGTTACGAATTGCTCGTTGAATATGATTTGCCAGCATTGCTGGACAGAGAGCTCTTTGAGTAAGTAAAGCAAAGTTTTGCACTGCATCATTTTTATAACGAAGTTGTTTTCTTCACTGAAACAATACAACTTGAAGGGCACTTATTGTGAAATAGCAGTGGAAAGTAACGTCCCTGAAGCTAATTGATAAGACTGGATGCCTAAAGATGTCCAAACAAGTAGTTTTGTAGTTCTAACCTCAAAACTACACTTCACATATTCCAGGTATAATTGTATTTAAAGACTCAGAAATCTGAAATGAAATATCAAATCCACGTATATACTTGCATATATGTGAAAGGTAAGCTGGTTCATGGTTTTGTTAATGGAGTCTTTTAGTAGACTATTCTTGTTGAAATTGTTTGCAGTAATTTTCACAGTACCTGTAAGTGATTTTCATTAGGATTCTGTTGTAGAAGCATTATTGTGTTTGTCGCGGTATCTAGTATCTATAACTGATAGCTGAGTGGTAGGGAAGGGGGAGATTATGTCTTGGAGGTTCCACTTCTGTTCTGGCCAGTCTGATCTGAAAGAAATGAAGGCACAAAATCTGGAGTGAATCATAAACTATGAATTTGCTTCATTTTGGTGGGTTCTAAAGAGAAGTTCACCCTAAATACCAAATGTATACTCTTAGTGCCTCCCAATTGAAAATACGTGATCTAATATTTGCAATTTATGTTGCTTAACCATCTCTTCTGTTTAAACAAAACAAAACAAGAAAAAGAAGCCACATAAATTTGTTTCACGTGTTTTATAGAAACATGGCAGTTAAATTACTGTAGTCAGGCATTTTTTATTTGTATCGCTGAATATGCTTGCAGTTAATGAAGGGATCTTTGCACAGGATTTTGTTGTTGCTCTTAGGAAACCTTCATGTTTTTCTACAACCAGTCTCTTTTAGGCACAGTCAAACATTCAAACACCAGCAAGTGTATGAGTTACGGTTACAGGTACAAGCATGTGGAGCTCTTAAATACGTGCAACATGATGGTCTTTAGACACATGACTATAAGCAAGACAATTTCCAAAGACATTTCAGTTGTCTTTTGATATAGATAATTCAAAATGAGCTTGTTCATATTGGGAACCAGTTTAAGGATTTTAAATTGCAGGTCAATTAGTCCTTTTAGCAGTACACTTTAACAGAAATACATTTTTCAGGATACATTTTAACATTTGAAAAGGAAAAACTGTAATTAAAATGGACTTCCTAAAATGCACAGCCCAATTAAATTTATATAAAAGTGGGCTTCACAACTGAAGTGCTGTCTTTTGGAGGACAGTATGTTGTTTTCATCACAGGGAGAAATGACAGAATACTAATAAAACTTTCGTACCTAGTTTGAGCATGCATGTTATAATACAGCCCTGTTCCACTACCTCTTGCCAGATACAAAATGATAGCTTATATCAGCCACCATCTGGAGCAAATTATAAAATATATGTTTTAATAAATATGAAAGCATTTTTGTCAGAGTTCTGTGGGTAAATAATTCTTCTAATAAAAATAACTTTTCATGTGTATTCTTCATCCTCTTTGATACTGTAAGTTTTGAAATATTTTAATGTATTCTAGCTATAACTCCCAAGTTTTTCTTTCATGTGATTCACTTTTTTCTTGGAAATATTTTTCCATCATTCCCATTTTTCATTTCAGTATTTTTGCTTTGGCCAGTGGATACTAATCCCTTAGTTATTTTTAAAAGTATATTTAGAAAAAAAATCTTTCTTTTCATACAGCATGAACTCCTCCAGAAAATTTTGGCATTAGGATCATGTGAATATATAGTTGCAGAAGAGTTTAAGTATAGCTTTATTATATATGGACTTTTGGAAATCGTGACTATTTTTCCAGAGTTATAGATCATTTAGTCATTGAGATGAGTTTTGTATTGGGGAGGGATTTTATCAACCATTCTCTTGACTGGTGATAAATCCAACTCTTGATTAGACCTAAAGAGTTCTTCGAGTTCTCAGAATGCCCTTACCCTAAAAATAGAATGTGTTCATCCAGAAGAGGGAAAAACGATCCTTGTTTTCAAATGGGAATGTTAATATATGATGATACATCCAAACTTCATGTAAAAACCTAGCATTGAATGGCATGAAGTGCATGTTCAGCTCTGTATGTAGATGTTAAGGTAATGTAACATGTATGGTATCAAGGTACCGTGAATCCAGTTTGGAAAATTGTGTGGGATTTTTTTAGTACTTTACCTGCTCTGAACAAATCTGTGTGAAAAAATGATGATTTTATTTTACACACCCTGTCTGAAATTTAAGCTGAATAACAGGAGCTAAATCAGCTTCTGCACTCATATACCTTGGATTAGCATTCAAGCAGATAGTACTTGGATGTGATTTCAAAAGTAGGTGGGATTTTAGTATCAGGGAGGAATAATTCTGTTGTTGTGTCCTAAGTTTAGAATAAGGATAGCAAGGGTAGTATTGTTCAACCAACAAGATTGCCGCTTTCATTTTTTTGCAGCATCTTTAGGAAGACGTCTAATAAGGGCAATCTTAAAAAATTTTGAAACATGTTAAAATACTTTCAGCTCTTACAAAGGATTGAGACCTTCATGTAAATGAGCCTGCATGCACATGTGTGTGTGACCCTAATAGCTTCAGCTTGGAGAATTGAGAGCACAAAGAGTTTGCAGATGGTTAAAAATGGATTAGATGTATGACAGTTGTCAAAAGACTGAAATCTGGGGTTTGTGTACAGCATGCCAGAAAAGTTGGTTTATATCTAAAATACAGTATGATGAAAGAAATTTAAGGATACGGTTGAGAAATGCCTTTTGGATAGTCAGTATCCTGCTGATACTGTGATCCAAAAGAAGCTTTCAAGTTTAGCACAGGAATGTTTTACAACAGCTTCTTCAATTGTAAATCATAAATGTGCAAAAATGTTTTATGAACCCATGATAAAAAAGGGGAAAATGAGTGGCAAACTATGTGTTGATATGATTTTCTGTCTTTTACAGGTCACTGTTTAACTGGTCCATGTCTCTTCCCTGCAACATGGTTTTGAAGAAAGCTGTTGATAGTTTGCTTTGTTCCATGTGCCACATCCACCCAAACTATTTTTCCTTACTGATGGGATGGATGGGTATCACTCCTCCTCCAATGCAGTGTCAACACAGACTGTCTATGACTGATGACAGCAAAAAGCAGGACCTTAGTTCATCTTTAACAGACGATTCTAAAAATGCACAAGCCCCTCTTGCACTAACGGAGTCTCACCTGGCTACTCTTGCTGCCTCATCTCAGTCACCTGAAGCTATCAAGCAGTTGCTGGACTCAGGTTTGCCTTCACTGCTTGTAAGAAGTCTTGCTAGTTTCTGCTTCAACCATACTTCGAGCTCTGACTGCACTGCACAATCAATGGATATCACCCAGGACAGGCTCAGGAGGCATCATGTTCCACAGCACTTTAATAAAATGCCCATCACGGCAGACCTGGTTGCTCCTGTTCTCAGGTTTTTGACAGAAGTTGGCAACAGCCACATGATGAAGGATTGGTTGGGTGGCTCTGAAGTCAATCCATTGTGGACAGCACTTTTATTCCTGTTGTGCCATTCTGGTGCTACCTCTGGAGGACACAATATGACAGCACAACAGACCAGTGCAAGATCCAGCTTGCTTTCTTCAACTGTAACCACAGGATTGACCACTCAGCAGCGGACAGCAATTGAAAATGCAACAGTTGCTTTCTTCCTACAGTGCATCTCTTGCCATCCTAATAACCAGAGACTTATGGCACAGGTAAGAGAGAAAAATAATAATGTTTTAATTTATTGATGGTTACAGCTACCTTTCAAAACTTTCTATGTTTTTTTACCTTTTTTTATAATAACTTACATTTTTGTAAGCTGACATTGACTAGAAAAGTTTTATTTTATAATTGTTGGCTTGTTGGTCTGAGTTGGAAACGTATAAAAATGTTTTGGCATGGCCATCCCAACCTGTATATAGAATTGTATTTCTCTTGGTTTAGAGGATTAAACTTTAGACCTAAATCCAAAAGACTGTGTTTATTTGGATAGGGCTAAACTTTTGTGAAATGTAATTTGAACATCAGCCTTCATACACATACTGAATGTTAGTAACCTAAGGAGATTTTCTGCGAAGTTTGCTTGTGCAAGCTCTGTCCAAGGAGATATAGGGTATCGCAGACCATGGCTTTGCATTTGGCATTCTAGAACATATTCAGCTGTCTTCGTCATATTCATTAATTTTTCAGACCTTGCTGAATAAAAGTATAATGAAAAAATGGTTTTTCAGCATTAAGAATGATGATGCCTTAGGAAGAAGTAGACTTCAGTGAAAAATTGAGTCGGTTCTCTGTTAATGGCTGGTAGTAATACTGCATTATGCGGTGGGAAATGTTTGCTTTAGAAATTCAAAAGTTGTTTTTATAACTACTTTATTTTCAGGGTCTTATATTTTTGAGAAATCTACATGTTTACAATTACTTTGATGCTGTAGTCAGTGTAAACTTTTGTATTAAGAGTCTTATTTGCTGCAGGTTTTTTCTTCAGTGGTGCTCGTTTCTGATCTGGTTTGTGTGATAACTGGAAGGTGGATCTTAGGCACTGCCTACTATGGCTGTGTAGAGCTATATTTTAGAGTCCTAAATATAGAAATATTTTAAATCTGATACCATTTTGCATTCTTAGGTTCTCTGTGAATTGTTCCAGTCCTCTCCTCAACGTGGGAACCTCCCAACCTCTGGAAATATTTCAGGATTTATTAGGAGGCTTTTTCTGCAGTTGATGCTAGAGGATGAGAAAGTGACATTGTTTCTTCAGTCGCCTTGTCCAGTAAGAATCTTTGTTATTGTATGGTAAACGAGGAATAAATTTAGCCTATAAAAGCTTATGTCTGAGTATGTTCAACTTCAAGAAATTAGACAGCAACTTTTTCTGCTGCGTACATTATGGAATTTTGGAAAGAAAACTGCTGTTGAATTGTAACTCAGGATTTCAGGAAAAAATTCAAGGTACTGTGTTAAGATAAAGTTGTTGGAAATACTCTGCTTCTGTAGGATCTGACAGCTGAATTTTATCTTATGGAAGGCTTTTTAATAGTATCCTTACACACTAGCAGCAAATATAGATACAATATCTATCCAGTAGTCCTTAGCAGTTTCATTAAGAATTGGTCATAGTCGAAATTGGCAGAGTTCCTTCAGCAATTAGCCAAAATGCCATGAATAAATTGAGTGACAAATATGTGAATTAATTTGTAAAGCAGGTGTATGTTTTATGCTTCCACATGCTTCTCTGGAACAAAATTATAATTGATGTCTGAAGTGCTCTCCATTGGAGGCTGTGACTAAAAAAATAGGGGAAAACCACAAGTTTTATTAAAAGATCTGATACTCCCATCCAAGAAAAAAATATTTTCTGCTTTGGTTTCTGCATCTCAGAAGTAAAGTACTACATGAGATATATGAGAGGGAAACTGGATGGGATAGTATAAAATGGAAAAGGAGGCACAAGTACAGTTCTAGTACAAACGTTTAAACATTTTGTTTTAATGTGGCTGAGTAATTGTCAATAGGACCATTGATAATATGAAGGTAACATCAATTTTCTGTTGATTGTTTTACATACAACAGATTTTTACAGAAAGCTGTTACTAGATACGTAAAAACAGAAAAAATGTCTTGAAATTGTCATCATTTGGTTTCTTCCAATAAAAATTTTTCTGAGAAAGTCTGTTCTTACTGAGGTGATTCCTCCTATAACATCTGTACATCCACCTTAAAAATGATGTGAATGTACAGCATATACTTCTAGTATATGCTACAACATAACCTTCCAAATATTGGTTCCCCATTTGTATCTTAAAAGTTCTTACCAAAACTGTATTTCAGAAGCTCAGTTCTGATTGTCAGCAAATACTAATTTTTTTTTATTGCATTGCACAGCGGTAAATTGGTCTTGTAAGTGCATATTAATAAATTGATCTTCTGATAATAGGAAGAAGAGGATAAGTGGCACTCTTATTGCAGACAAGTGGGTAAAAAGTTACTGCAAGCAAGGAATGGTACAAAATATGACCAGGGCTGTCTAAAATACATTATGGTAAAATATTTGAAATGTTCTAGCTAATAGTGACTTAGTTATCTGCTCTAATAACAAAAAGTAGATCTTAAGTCTAGAATAAACTTCCTCCTCAAGTCAGATCAGTAGAGAAACATCATCTTTCTCTACTCCAAGTGTATTGTTATTTTTCTAATCTAATTTCAGTTTCCATTTCATAAATAATTGTAAGTCTCAGACACTGAATTTTTCTCTCATATTACAGCTATGTAAAATAATTGGGTTTTTTAAAGCAAAGATGATACCATACTGTTCCTGATCCTAAAAATGTTGTAGGCTTTCAAAACAAATTATTTTGAGTTAAAAAATTAAACTTGTCTTAATTTGATGCATTTTTACTGTATTACCTCCAAAGCTGAAGGATATGTCAGCTTGTTTTTTTAGCACACTAAGAGTTTACCTTTCTATAGCTGATGTGACTTTAAAAGAACTTAGTGGTTTAAGTTCTCGGTGTTGAAGTCGTATTAAATGTTGACTGTTTTTTCCTTGCAGCTCTACAAAGGTAGAATTAATGCTACTAGTCATGTAATTCAACATCCAATGTATGGAGCTGGACACAAATTTCGTACTCTTCACTTGCCTGTCTCAACAACTCTAGCAGAGGTTCTTGATCGTGTGTCAGGCAAGTTTGCAGTAGTTCATGTTTTTGTTTTGGTTTCGGATTTTTTAAAATACTGTTTTAAAAAAAAAAAATCTTATGTTGTTTGTTTGACCATACAAATGATATAGCAAATATCAGTCTTTAAAACATACTGTCTTTCACCCATTCATTAAATATTCCCAAATTTTGTCATTTAAATATCCTGGAACTTAGTAATTTATCTCAAGGTGGAGATGAATGTTCTGTGAAAAGGACCTTGATGAAGGCTCCATCTAATTTCTGTGGATATACATTTGTCTGCTATATAAACATTTGCATTTGCTTACTAAATGGAAATGAAAAGCATCATTTATTTTTAGATACTAATTTTTTAATTATGCACGGTGAGAAGATAATGTTAAGGCATTAATTTATTAGTTTGTTTTTTAAATTTCAGTACTTTCAGTTAAACTATTTGGATACACACTGAGAGATGAACCTTTCTGTAGGGAACTCTGTTGGTCAGGCCTTCACAGACCATAATATGAATTTTGACACCTGAATGGTAGACATCTTAATCTTAAAATGAATCCCACCTTTAATTTTAGTGTATATTTAATACTTCAGAAAACAGAACTGTATGTTAAAGATTAGGGTTAACAGGGTTTTTGTTATATTTAGTTAAAGAGTAGAATTCATACTGGAGATGCCATGTCCATGCCAGAGCTCTTCTGGTAAAACCAGGCAAGATGCAAGTTGATTCTTCTCTAGTAATAAAAAGTGCAAAAATTGTTTGGACATATTACATGAAAAATTAGTTTAATACATGTCTAGTTATAAAAAATAAAACAAATTCAGGACTTCCTCTTTATTCTTAAGATATGATTCTCAATTATATCAAAAGGCAAAGATCATTACAGCAATTATGTTTATGCCATACGGGAGATTTGCACTGAAGGGTGTGCACTTAGTTACACATTCATCTGACTAGGTATGTATGTTGTTACATGTAGGTTTACATGAATGTGTACTTTTTTGGAACTCAGTGTAGATCAACTTACAATTTAGGAGGCGGAGTGGAGTTTAAAGGATCTATTGCTTTTTTATATCTGCTGAAAATTTTTACATTGAAGTTGCTAACAAATTTGTTAGGGCAATAAATGTTACCTAACAAGCTGACAGGAGTTCTAAAATGGTATTTGGCAGAATACTGGGTAGGACACGATGTGTTTTGGGAATTTAATAGAAAAATATCCATTCCTAGCAAAATGCTTATATCTTATTTATCAAGGAGTAGTTTACTATTTCTGATAGAATTCTATATTTATCTACTGCCCCGAGAGTCATGTGTGAAATGTACTTAAGGTCTTTCTGACCACAAACTGCACAAGGATGTAATTACTGTGATGGGTGTGATGGTCACTTCATACAAGATAGGGATCACTTATTGAGCAGTGACATAAACTGTACTGAGTAGGTGCCTTGGTGGTGTATTGTGGTTAGCTTGATAGCTAGTGCTAATAAGGACAGGAGAGTAGAGTGTTGATGTGGTAAACTGTAATGTCTGTAATTGAAAATGGTCAAATGCTGACTTTGTGGGGCACCATAACTTTGGGGTTTGCTACAGCATTGTTATGCCTTGGCTTTGTGGTTCTTGTATGGCATTGCATGAAGGCCATGGTTAGGACAGGGTAAAGAAGGCTAGAATGTAAGAAGAGCAAGCTGTGTGTTTGGGGTGAGAAAGAGAGGAGGGATGGACTGGGGGAGAAAAGGAAGAAAAGGCTGTCACCACTACAGCAATAGGAAATCATGAAGATCCTGTGTCAGAATCTGTCTCTTGAATTAACTTCTTTTTTCTTAACTACTGTTAATGTCTCAAATTAATAATTTCATACCTTTGCATAAATAAATCACAAGAAGCATATTAATTTCATGCTTTTTTCCCCAGCTTTAAAAAAAAAAAAGGAGGGGGGGAAGGGATCCTAAAATAAATGCTAAATCTGCTACTTGCATCCCTTCACCATAGGAAGAAAATGTGCAGTACACTGCAGATAGGATTGCCTAGGATAAGTACTGGCTGGTTTGTATTTCATGCACCTTAGTCTTGAGTTACTGCTCTTGTCTGGTCAGAAAAATGGAGCAAAAAGTCTGGGTATCACCTGAGTAGTTAAAATACCATTGCTTAATCTTCTTTATTAATTTTATGAATGACTTTTAGATTCCCCAGCAGTAAATGGACATTAAGTTCATGGGACAAAACTAGAGCAACTCAGAAGTTTAATAATAGTAGTAGTAGTAGTAATGATGAATTTTTTTTGAAAAGCCAACACACAGTCTTCATAGATAGGTATGTGTATGTATATATGTATATGTGTGTATGTATATATGTGTATGTATGTATATATAAACACACCTGTATATAGAGAGAGGATATGTGTGTGAATGTTGGGTTCTAAGTGGCAGTAGTTTTACACTCTGTGTCTTCTTTTAGCCTCCACTGGGGTCTAACACAGGCATAACCAATGTCTTCAGCCACAAATCATAATATATTTCCAAACAGCCAAACCCACTGGTGACGCACAGTTAAAGGTAGCAGGATGGTACTTTTAGGTCTTGAGTCTGGTTATAACTTAAATCTGCTGCTGTGGCTATGTGGAAAGAAGTTACTACTCAGAAGCTGTGAGAAAATTATTTGGCCGTTTTGGTGCCAGTATTGTACCTCACGAGGTGTGAAATTGTCCATTGTCACCAATGATCAATGATTTAATAGATTAGATTAGATTTAATAACTTGCTGATACTTGTGATCTACACTAATGATTAAATCATAATGGTTGAACTGCAGTAATCTAATGTTCACTTAAGCAAACAGCACAAGTTTTGGTTGTGTAATGTACTTCAGGCATCTTCCGATTTCAAAGGAAGAGAATTTGCCAGTTCTGAAATTGGATCAGTATGTAACATGAGATATGCAGACCTAAATACAAGATCTAAATAAGTCTGCAGATGTCCTTAAAAAAAAAAAAAAATTGGAATTTCTTTTATTTTTTTTTGGTTGGATTTTTTTGTTTGTTTTTTTGCTGTTGTTGTTTTCTCAAGGTTTTTTGTGGGTTTTGTGGTTCATTGGGTTTGGGTTTGGATGGGGATTTTTTTGCTTAATCTCATTTTTGTTTGATTGCGGTGGTTTAATGGGTTTTTTAATGTGAAAACACTTGATTCATCAAGTAATGCTTTTAAGTTGTTACAGATTGAAATTGTCACAGAACAGATTTTTGGGGGAGGAAAGGGACAGAATTACTGTAATACCTTAATTCATAGATATTGACAAGACTATTGCTGCCTGTGTTGGAACTCTGAGACACTAAAGTAGTTGAGAATAGCCTTGTTAACAGCTTAGAAACAGTAATAAAATCGACTTGGTATCTTGACATGCTTTTCTCCCGTCTCTTTTTTTGTTTGTCCTCATCCCCCCCATACCCATACAGATACACCCAGTATTACAGCTAAGCTAATTAATGAACAGAAGGAAGATAAAGAAAAAAAGAACTATGAGGAGAAAGAAAAAGTTAAAGCAGAAAATGGATTTCAGGACAATTACAGCGTTGTTGTTGCGTCTGGTATGTCTTTTTCTTCTGTCTTTTTTTAAATAGATCTTTCTGGTGTTTAGAAGTATGTGTGGGGAAAAAAATACCTACCAATAATTGATTTTATTACTAGTGATGGTTAGAAAAGTTGTAGTACCCAGTACTACAATTGTAATGTAACTGACTTACAGAGCAAAGATTGATTCCTGGTGGAACAGCTGCATCTAGCAGATTATACTTTGACAAATTTGTACCTAAATATGTGTCAGTGGTATCTTCAGGGATGTTGTTGCTAGGGTATTTTACAGCATTTTTTAAAGACACGCCTGGAGCTTGGTGGGTATTATTACTCCTACCTTTTTGCAGTTGCTGGTGCATCAGAGTTTAATCACCTCTATTCCCAAAATATACTTTGGAAATAAAAGGTATCCACATACTTTGCAGAACAACTAATGGTACTCTGCTAAAAACTGTCAGATGGATATGTCGGCACAAAAACCATGTTATTCCACTTGGAAACAACAAATAGAGGAGTTTCTTCCAAAGCATTCAGTTTATAAAAATTAGTGTGTAGAACCTTCAGAAGTCTTGCATGTAAACCCTTTTCCTCCAGACCTACTGTTGGAGGATATAGATTGAATATATTAAGTTTGCAGTGGTACACAAATGTTACAGTTCAGATGATGGCTGTAGAAGTCATTAGTCTTTCAGTTTGAAGTTGATTAATAAACTTCAAACTGCTCTTTTCCTATCTTGCTTTCGGCATTCATTGAGGTACCTCAAGTTCATTCACACTTCATGAAGCATAAAGATGTTGATTTCCTATGACTTTTGGCACCAATATTTCTTAAGCTTTTTATTTCAGGTTTTTAGATACAGATATAACTCTAAACTCAAATGTTGAATAGGGGCAGCAGCTTCACTGAACTTGGTATACATTTAAAACAACATAGCTGATGCTAATTACAACATCTTTATCTGACAAGATATTTACAGTAGGTGGTAGTTAAACAAGTTAAACATGTGTTAGTAGTATCTAAAGTACTAATAGGTCCAAGCAAAGGTTTAAAACATGAATAAAGAATCTAGGAAGAAACAAAAGTATTATGCCAAGCATGAAGATAGAGAACAGCGTAGTCAACCATATGTCATTCCAGTTGCATCTCTGGTCCTCCTGCCTGATATAGCCCATTCTATATTAGAAAGAAGCAGGTTTCAGGTTTTTCTGATGTTGTTTCCAATTTTTTTCCAATTTAGTAAAAGACTTTAAATGTAAACTTACTTCATTTGCATTTGTTTCTACTACCTGCTTGTGAAATATTTTCTTAATTAGTCATTCATTTTTCATGTATATTGAGGGCTTTTTAGTGTCCTCAGAATCTCAAGAAGTTAAAAGTAGCTATCTTTTTACCTACTGGTAAAATTAGTAGAGGGCAAAGATGCTATTTGGAGCCTCACCTTCCTGAGGCAAGATAGCTTAATATGCTGAGATTATTGGACAATGTGTTGCATATTAGAGCTGCTCCTAATGATCAGCTGAAACCAGAGTGTATTATAGCGTTTGAAGTGTGGATGTTGTTCGTTTTATGACAGCTCTTGGACAATGATAAGTCAGTAATAGTATGTCTTTGTATATCTTGACCTGCTGACTTTTTACTTTGGTTTGTCACCTGCACAGAAGGGAGCATGATAGCAGTATAATTTTGCTGTGCCTTAAGTCAGCTTAAGCTGTCCTAAGATAAGGCAGTCTTGCTGTGTAATAACAGTAAGCTTTTATGTAGCTGTTCTGCCTCCTAATTTTCATGTAGAGCTTAGTTCAAATGTTTTGAGGCTAGGGAACTTGAAAAGCACATTTAAAGACACCTTTCATCACATGTGGTATTGTCAGTACTGCAGCTAAAGTCACCTTTGTAGGCCTGACAAGTGGTTGTTATCCATAGTCTGTGCTGAAATGTCTGTCAATTTGGAAAATTTTGCCTTTTGTGCTTTCAGGTGAAAAGACAACTTTAAAAAGTTTTGCTGTGGGGCCCATTGTGAGACACTCTCTTTAAGGAGAGCAGAATCGGAATAGCTTTTGCTTTTAATATGCATAGTATGATCTAATAATGATTTGGTTTGTGTTTGGGGCTTAGGGGAATGCACAGCCTTTTAACTAAAAATACTGGGATTATATCCAAATATATTTTATACATTAATGTTATTCTGATATTTAATTAGCCAGTGAGGTAAAGTTCTTACCTTTTTTCCTGTCATTGAAGGTTTTGAGTACATTGTATCTTGACTAACTGAAGGTATTAAATACTAGAATGACTTTAAATTTTTTACTTCTGTACTAGGTTTAAAATCTCAGTCAAAAAGAGCTGTTTCATCTACCCCTCCACGTCCACCATCAAGGCGAGGAAGAGTGATGGCAGATAAAGTTGGTACTTCTTCCTCAGGAGGAGAATCTTCCAGCAAGACCATTAGTGTTCCGGTCTTTCATCTGTACCATAAACTCCTACCAGGTAACTTTAATAATGCATTTTAAACATCAAAATTGTGGTCTTTTTCAGTGGCTGACACGTGATCAGGAAGTAATTACAATGGTAATGGGTATTAGTACCTTAGAAGTGTAAAGCCCTTCTGGGCTGGTAACAGCTTTCAACTGGAAGGCATTATAACATCAACAACTGCATCATTGTAGCATCATAATTGCTAGTTTTTTCAAGCCACTATGTTTATCTCCCTTGAAGTTTAGTTCCTTGCTCCCAAAAAACACTCTCAAAAATACTTCTACTTTCACTCATAAATGAAAGCAGGGTAAGTTTGTAAGGTACCTAGATTTTCTTTCACATGCAAGGCATAACCGAACTGGTACTAGTGCCCTATTACTTCAGGTTCTAAATGGGCTACCAACTTGCATTCCTCTCTGAAAGGTTGATTTGCCAGTTCAGGAGTATTCTTGAATTCCTTAAAATTTGTGTTTTAAAGGCAAGAGCATGTCCTAAGCAGTTAGGCATGTTCTATGTATATCAGATATACTATGGCAAGGTTAATAAACTGGTGGCAAGGTTGGCAGTCTGTCTTGTGTAGAAGGAAATTGGTGTGACTTGGATCAGGAATAAAGGACAGAAACATGGGTGAAAAACTTCAGTATTATGCAGAATAGCTTCTTGTCTGGATTCAGTTAGTGGAATTAAGTGGTTAACTTCTTATCAAAGTCATTTTCACCCTGTAAGAAAGTAAATTTGAAACTTATTACCAAATTACCAGCTTTGAGGCTATCCTCTGGCAGTTATTAGTGGGATCGCATACTTGGTTTAATATAACTAAAATTGATAAGCGAAACCTAGTGGGATGAATCCTGTGGTGTGCCATCATGGATGGTTACAGGCTCTTCTGGAGGGTAGGCAGGTCAGGTGAACATCAGGCACAGCATCACCGGCCGGGCAACGGAGGAGATTGTCCCTCTCTGCTCTGCACTGGGGCGGCCTCACCTCAAGTGCTGGGGGCAGTTTTGGGTCCCACAACATAAGAAGGACATAAAGGTATTAGAGCTCAGAAGAGTGCAATCAAGATGGTGAAGGGCCTTGAGGGGAAGCCATATGAGGAATGACTGTGGTCACTGGGTCTATTCAGCCTGAAGAAGAGGAGACTGAGAGGAGACCTCATTGCATTCTACAACGTCCTCATGAGGGGAAGAGGAGGGGCAGGCACTGATCTCTTCTCTGGTGACAAGTGGCCAGTGACAAGACCCAAGGGAATGGCCTGAAATTGTGTCAGGGGAGGCATAGGTTGGATATTGGAAAAAGTTTCTTCACCCTGAGGGTGACTAGGCACTGGAAGAGGCTCCCCAGGGAAGTGGTCACAGCACCAGCCTGACAGAGTTCAAAAAACATTGGGACAACACTCTCAGGCACATGGTGTGACTCTTGGGGCTATCCTGTGCAGGGCCAAGAGCTGGACTTTGATCCTTGTGAGTCCCTTCCAACTCATGATAATCTATGATATCACTATTTTGGAGATGAGATCAAAACCCCGTGCTTGTTTCAGTATGTAGCTGGTAAAGGTTGACAGTCTCCTGACAGTCATGTAGACCATTCTGTATTTGTGATCTGGTCATGTCTTGCACAGCAGACAGTTGTTGCAAAAGAATAAGCCAAGAAAGAAAGAAGAAAATCAGCAGTGGAGAAAAAAGGGCATAAAACTTACTTAATCGCACAATGGCAAGGTATTACTAATTTTTTTTTTCTTAACACAATCTTCAATTGAAGAAACAGGTTGTTACTAAAGAACTCTTGGATGTTGTTTTACTTGATTAAGTACAGTCAAGATGTAATGGACATACTATTATATGATCCAGCTCTAAAATATTTCATAGGTAAATCTACTTGTTGTCAGGCAAATTTTTTCTTGAAAGTAGCTTGTAAATTCAGGGAAGGACATATCTTTACCAACAAAGTGGCCAAAATCTGAAGTTGAGTGGACAGTTTGGACTGTATTGCATGTGCATTTCAAGTCTACATTGCTGTGGAGAAAACTAGTCCTGGCAGTTCACTTCATTTTTTTTCTTGCTGAGTCGTGTCCCAACGCAAGAGTAGTTAGCTATGCTTTAGATTAGTAGGACTGAAAAGGAATTGCAGGTTTCTGTGTTTTCCACTTTTTTCCATACCACCCACTTTACCTTATAGTCACACATACCTCTATGCTCCCACAATTCAAGGGTGATGCATAGGTGGTGTTTAATACGAGGGGACAACGAGTACCCACTTAAAATGCACATCAAATTACAGCCTTAGCCATTTGCTGAATATGCCAAGTGCTTGTGCTCTCAGGCTCTCAGCACAGAGCTGCCGTAGGGAATGTTGGCATAGATCTTTTTGATGATTGGTTCCAAACTGATGGGGCCCCTTTTCCCAAGAGAACAAATGGTTAAATTAAGACCTTAGTTTGGAGCCAGATAATATTTAGTTTACCTGGCATCTGTGGTGCAAGTAATGAACAGCACCTGGATATATATGTTAAAATAACCCAATCAGAATTTTCCTCTCTGACTTGATGCCATTGTTGTCTAGGTCAACCATTACCAGCTGAAATGACACTTGCCCAGCTTCTGACTCTGCTGTACGACCGTAAACTCCCTCAAGGATACCGATCGATAGATTTGACAGTTAAACTTGGTTCCAAAGTAATCTCAGATCCAAGCTTATCAAAAACAGACTCATTTAAACGTCTTCACACAGAAAAAGGTGAGTGTTCTTACTTTCTTGGTATACTCCTTTTAAAAATGTTTTTATTTTGGACAAAAATTGTTTTGATTTTCCTGATGACAAACAGAAGTTTTCTGTATTTTCTTGGATGATTTTCCTAAGCTATTCTTTTGTAGACAAGAGCTAAACTTTGTGATAAAGTATAAATTCATTGCCTGTCTAAATTGTATCTGTAAGAGATTCCAATATGGTTGTTCTGGTTTCACTTTTCTTTCTTCATTGTCATGTTGTATATTATACAATTATGATTATATAGATACAGTGTATTTTATTTATTGACAAATATATGACATCTCTGTAATAAGTGTTTGTGCTGATAACCAGGGCAGATTAAGTAATACAGGAGCTCTAACAAACCATATGATTTAGAGAGGCCTGTGAAATTTTTTATTGCAGCATTGTTAGGTATCAAATGCTGCTTTGAAAATGGGGATTTCTCTCAAGCCCATCTCAGCAGGTGTTATAATTCCAACTTTTAAAAATGTTTAACAGTTTTTAACATTTTCTAATATGTTATATTTTGTGATAATACTTTTGCCAGTTGCTTGCTATCTACTTGCTGGGGAACAGGAAGGGAGGAGGTCTATCCCAGGAATCTGTTCTAAAATATTTTTATATCATTCCTTTAGGCAAGACTTAGAGAAATGGGACTTCGAAATTAGCTATTTGTGATCTGCTGATCCTTAGCCTGCTGACACAGCATGGAATTCCAGAGTTAATAATTCAGTTATTTTAAGACAGAGACTTCTTTTAATAATGTTCACTTGATAGTCTGTTTCTAGAAAAGACAAAAAACAGAAGCATTGAAAAAAAATACAATTTTCTCGATATCTGGTCTGAAATAAGCATTTCATGACTCTGTGTAGTGGCTGGATATGAATGCACTATTGAGAGACCTTTCTCTTTCAAATAATACTTTTATTTAGTTATGCTCTATATGTAAATTCTAAAGCTATAATAAATATTTTACTATTTGAATAAAAGCCAAGTCATTAGAGAATGTTCAGTTAAGTAGTAGAGTTGCATGTGAGGACATGAAGGTCCTCTGAACTTTATTAAATTACTGGGCTCTTTTTTTTTTTTTTTTGAGACAAATACTTTTGAAAATTTGATTTTTGTCATTACTAATCCATTGATCTATGGTGCTATACAGCAAAATACTAGTTACCTTCACAATCACCACTCAGCAATAATGAAGGTCAGAGCTACTGCTTTTTCATGACTTGTTTGTAAAATCTAGAGGCATCATTCTTGCGTATCAGTATTCCTTTACTTGCTACTTTAAGTAGACTGGGGGTTTTTTTACACTATTCATGTTGGATAGATTTTATAGCTTCACATGGTGTCTCTAGTGCTGCATTTACCACTACCTGAGGAAAAGCGTAATTTATTTACATTTTTTTCTATATGCTTCAATGCCTTTTTTTGAGATCAGCAGTTTTCTGCAGTTGAAGTTCATGACTTCACTGAAAACTTGGAAAATATTGGCGAAGGTGAAATGGTTCAAATTGGGTTATGAGATTAACCAAACCAAGGACTTGAGAACCATACTGAAGTGTAACTCCTTGCGTGAATATTGAAGATGATACTTATTTACACTCACAATGAAAGGATCTGCCTATAGCCTTACTCACTGAGAACTTACTTTTCAAGCGTGTTTTGCAGAGAAGCAGCTATTCATGCTTTGTCAGTATCTGTGTTTCTATTTTCTTGTTTTCTTCCTTTGGGAAGGCTTACAGTTTTTTCCACAGCAAAACAGGGGTGAGGCTTTTTGTCAAAATCTTTATTTTAAAACCATCACTGTGAAGGAGATCTAACATTTCTTGTGGTCTCATCAATTCATGCCATTGCAAGCAATTGAATTGCAAATCATGTTCAGCCTAGTGAGGTGGAATCTTCCAGATGTCTGATGGAAGGCAGTTCCTTGTTGATGTCAGCATGCTTGTGACACCCACACCCACTATCTGTGGGGAAAAGGAGCACTTCCACAGAGGAGATTTCTACCTGTGTCCTTTGAACAGGAGACATCAAAGCTCTATGTACTGAAAGTGTTATGTTTGGGTGTTTTCTTACAAGGATTATCCTGCTTTGAAATTATCTGTGACCTTTTCTTTGTGAAAGACTTTTTGGGACAGACAGACAGATCTCTCATAGTCTATGCGTTTGAATTAGGATGAAATGACGTACATATTCCTACATATTACTGGTTTAAGCTTATTAAATCTTACACTTTGATCATATTGCTCCAAAGCAATGTGATCCTCCCACAGCACATTGGTGATGTCCTTGTAGCATGGTGCTTCTTGCACATTGAAAAGCTGAGAATTAGGATGGGGAAAAGACCTGCTGTTTCCTATTCCCTTTCAAATTAGAGAAGAAACAGTTTTAAAAGATGAAGTATCTGTTAAAAATCCAGTGTCTGCTGTTTAAAATTTTTCATAAGAAATTTGTTTTAGTATCTGCATGAGTTATTCTTTAATGTACTTCTGTGTTTTTACAAGTACATAATAAATAATAGCATGTGTGCCATATATTTGGAGTATAACCATGGATTATCATGGGTGTCAGACCGCTCAAAGTGAAGAGATGCTAAGACCATATGATCTCTTCTGCCTTATGATGTGGCTATACTGTGAAGACTTGGAGGACCCCTGCATTATATTGTTTAACAATATAATCTGCAAAACAGGTTTTTAGATTAAATATATAGAATATTCACTGAAGTTTGCCTGTGGCAATTCGCTAAGAGGGTTGATTTTTGGCATTAAGGAATTACGGTAACGTTCTGTGTATACCTGTGTGCATCAGTGCGTAGAATGTTCATTTTTTTGTCTGTTGTACAAGATGTTAAGGTACTTAGTCATAAACTGAGGGGATGGAGGCAAGTAGAAAGTTAGAAATCAAGATCATGATCTTTTTTCATGAGGATGAATAGAATTAAATTTCACAGCTTTCGCAGAGGGACATTTTGACACCTCACAGAGAGGAGATGTGAGAAGGAAAACTAATTTCAGGTTTAAGGTTATCTTTCCTTTCTTCAGCTGTAAACTCTTTATTGGAGAGTAACAAACCTACACTTAACTTCTAGATGAAAGACAGTGTTAAAAAGTGTCATAACTCCAAAATTAGCAAAGTCTTGCAGGTATAGATCAAATTATAATAAAACATAAAATTCTAATGATTAACATGTAGCCCTGTATAAATAATGCTAAGTTTTACATGGATCTGCTGTCACTAGCAAAAGGTACCACTAACACTCCTATTTCCTTTTGATATTCTTGCATTCATTCATTTCAGGTTTGTGGCTCAGTCTTCTTTTGGAAAGGAACCAATACTTTTGAAGTCCACTTATAAGTGAGGACAAAGAAATAAACATATTGATGAAGTATTGATGATGATGTATTGATTTCTTTTACCTTTGTGTTTTTGTAGAGCATGCAGATTTACTGGGACCTTGCCCTGAAGATGAAGCCATCAGTCCTGGGGATGAGTGTATGGATGCAGTTCTAGATGAATCACTTCTTGAAACCTGTCCCATTCAGTCTCCACTGCAAGTTTTTGCAGGCATGGGTGGATTGGCTCTTATTGCAGAGAGACTCCCTATGCTTTATCCTGATGTAATTCAGCAAGTGAGTGGAAAAACATACGTGTTGGGAAACATGTTGAGATTGTTTTATTTGTTTGTTTAAGGACAGTGTTTTCCTTCTATTTCTCTGTGGGGCAGTTTAACTTCTCAGTTATGTGGGGAAGCTACTGTAAAATAGGCAAGTGCATAACTCCACAGCCCTATCCAGCTGTCCATGTGCTTTCCTGTCCATGTCATAGACTGCCTGAGTAGCCAGGACCTCGTGGGACCAAGGCAAGTGACTTCTGTTAACATAAAATATCTTGGAGGGTGCAGTAAAATAAAGTTGCTGATGTACTGTAGAGGCATACTTGCTTATCACTTAATTGCTCATGTGAGTGTACCCTCATAGATATTTTTATAGTTAAGTGAAATTCAGTTCTCAAAGCAGATGATGTCATTTTATTATTATAAATAACATTATAATCTTAATTATATTTATATTAATAAATTATATATATTGTTTGTATACTTACGTATAGAATTCCTCTGGATGCGCTGATAGGCATTTCAAAAGTGTCAATAGTGGCATTAGTGTGGAATTACTCCTTTGGCTGCTGTTCTGGGTACACACTGCTAAAAAGGGAAAAAAAACCCTGTGAATTATTCAGATTCTATTTGACTATATTTTTTAAGCTTTTGGCTGATACTCCTAACAGGAAAGAATATTTATTCACTTTGAAACAGAATTAATCATGAATTAAGGGTGCTGTTCAGTACCCTGACTGTAAAATTATGGCAACCATAGGAATCTTGTAGTGAGATTGGATAATTAGTACGCATCCTATGTAAATAGTTCTACAAAGGCCTTAGAGGTGTAGTACCAACTCAATTCAGAAGTTAAAAGTTAAGGAAAAGTATTGACATAAACAGTTACTATATTATGAATTCCAAGAGGGATAATGTGTACTCTGCATTGAAGAAAACTGAAACATGGAATTCTGTAACACATGAGAGGTAACATATAACCATGGGAAATTTCATTCATTTTTTTCCTTCTTTTTCTATGGTCTGGGGAACTTACTGTCTTTTCACAATTTCTTAGCTTGAGATATGTATTTAGATTCAAATACTGAATAGGAATTGTGCAATCCATAAAAAAAAATACAATAATACCAGATAAATGATTCAGAGTGAAGACTGATGATTTCTCCAGACCTTTAATTCTTTAATTTTACTTTAATATTTCTCCAAGTCACTGGTACTTCTGATTCTCTGAATGTGAAGATAATTGGAATAAATGCAGCAAAACATGGCTTTGACTTTAAATTAGGAATTTGGTATTCTGGATAAATTCTGTAAAGGCTTTTCATATTAATCTTTTCCAGATTAGATCAGTCTGGTGATAAGTACTAAAATTTTAAATATGATCAAATCAGTTTATCTGAATAGCATGAAAGCCTGAAACCTCTGTGATGTTTAATTATGAGAGGGACCTCAGTGTCATAATTTCATTTAAATTGTTTGATTGTATCTTGGGGCACTGTACATCTACTACCCCCTTAAACTCTGATTCCCTTCGTAATGCTTGACTGCACAGTCCTCTGGTCATAAAACAGACTGTTCTGTTAGAGTATGATAGTAATAAAGCCTGCCAAATCAATCAAAAGCTCAAAAGGGTCATGAGTTGCTACAAGACTGCTAAGATACCTGAAGTTATTCTTAGTTTTTAAAGGCATTATGATTAATTTTTTTTTTGCAATATATGATTAAAAACTAAATACTTATATTCACAGTGTTTAATGTTAAAAGGGCTCTTTCTTATTTCACAGTCTGATATATAAACTAATCTTTGTATTTACTTCAGAGTAATTTGTGTCTCTTATGCCTCTATATTTAAGCAACACACTTTAACTGAAGATTTTAGGTTGGCAAAATACATTTGCTTGCTTTTCTAGGCATGAGTTTCTAGCACTGTATTGAAGATGCAACAAGTTTGCCATTTAGCATGTATCTGCAAATGGTAGAGTATTTCATGTGACTTCTTTAGTGTGTCCTATATTAAGATTGCATGTCTTTTAGATCCTAACTATAATAAAATGTTTGTCTAAGGTGTTTAACTGAATGACTGTCAAATTTTTTTGTTGTTTCTGTTGGTTAAGGTGAGCACTCCAGTGGTGACATCAGCTACACAGGAAAAGCAGAAGGACAGTGATCAGTTTGAATGGGTTACCATTGAACAGTCAGGGGAATTGGTGTACGAGGCACCAGAAACAATTGCTGCAGAACCTCCACCGATCAAGTCAACAGTCCAGACTATGTCTCCCATACCTGCACATTCTTTGGCTGCCTTTGGTTTATTTCTCCGTCTCCCGGGCTATGCTGAGGTGCTGCTAAAAGAACGGAAACATGCTCAGTGTCTGTTGAGATTGGTGTTGGGAGTTACAGATGATGGTGAAGGAAGTATGTGCTGTAATTATTACCTTTCTTTGTAGACCACAGCTAGATCATTTTACTTAAATTTATTTGCACTGTATTTGCTTTTGGCACGAAGTTAGAATTGGTTTGTGCAGAACTGCGTTGCAGGCATTTTTGATAAGCTGTTGTCTCTATTAAATTCCTTCTGGCAAAGTTTTATCACAGTCATCAGTGTTCAAGGGTTCTCATCTCATGTCAGAGTAATTGTAAAATAAGCACTGACAAAACCTACAATGACACTCTCAAGATGACTGCATTTAGACAGAGTGATCTGAGTAGCTGTATATGCTCAACTAATTGAGCAAACATCCTGTAATTCTGCAACCAAATGCAGAATAATATGGATAAGAGCAAAGCTACAACAGATATGTTCTAGAAAAGGAGAGTAAGATCTAAAGATCATAGTAGTTAAATTGCCTAAGCAGGAGCTCTACCCTAATGGTGTGAGCTCAGAGGGAGAAATGGGGTATTCTTCAATGAATAAACACATAAGCCAAGAAAAAATTTGTTGTCAGTGTTTTTGCAAATGAACCTGGAATTCTGCATATAATTCTAATATTTGTGTTGCTTATTGTTTTGGAAAACTGGAAGAGTGTGTATGAAATATGTGTTAGTGCGTTTAAAACATTTCCTTTCATTGGGCATTGTATAGCGGTGCACTTGAGCAGTGTCAGGTTTACAGCTGAATTTGATGATCTCACGGGTCTTTTCCAACCTACATGATTCTGTGATTATGACTTTGAAAAGAGTGCTGGTTTTTCTAGGCTGCAATCTTCAGAAGTTAGTCTCTAGTTAGCACTTTGAGTGGTGTGCGACATGGACCTCATAAGACCAGCTGAAAAACTAAGTGTCTCATTTGCCCTCCTTTCTGTTTATCTTTTTATTTCTCTTGTATTTAGGTGCAGGACAGTAGACAAGAATAAACTTGACAATAAAAATTCAATCTAGCTGCTTACACCCACCTAATTTGAGTAGTAAATAACTGAAGAACTATATGCAGTTTCTTATGTCCTAGAGTAGTGCCAGTCCCTTACTGCTGCAGGCAATTTTTATATCCCTTTTTTTTTTTTAAAGAGACCTTCAGAATTTGGGTTGCTTTCTTTCTGTGTGTGTGTACAGCCACTACTGGTATTGGAATCCAGTTGCAGAACATAATTTTCTTGATGGGTAGGGGCTGCTTTAATTTTCAGCCTATATATTTATTCATATGCAATTAATGGGCATTTATCAATGTACTGTTATTGTTCCTCATCATAAATAGCTCTTCCTTCTCTAAGGCATTTGTTGACAGGAATTGCATTCCCTTGTAGCCTTTGTTTTAGCTGGACTAAATAGTCAATTTCGCTACTCTCTAAGCCAAACATCTGAATTCAACTCTACAAAATGTGGGGTCAGTTGTACACAGTAATCCGCATTAGTTCCCTGTATAAACTATTAATATCTTCGTTTTCTGTTGGAAATGCAGCTTTTCAAGCACGTAAAATCTTCATTACTTTCTTGCATAATATGAAGAGCTGCAATTACAAATCCATGGCTTATAGATTAAACATGGATTCAGTTGTCTCCAAAGATGAATCATGGGCAAATGTTCAGATTTTCTCCTTTTTGATTTGGCTGTACCTGCAGTTACGGAATGCTGTCATATGGGCTTATTTTCCAGAAGTTTTTTATTTTATTTATGAAGATCCCAATCAGAGGACTTTTGATTCCTTCTTGTTATCATTTTTACGAAGAGTATCAGATAGATATAAGTTAACATGTGTATGCCGTCTGTGTGTATGTAGATACATATACACACAAATACAGACATACGTATTTGTAATGTATTTCAGTTTAGATCTCTGGATGATGATATAGCTGATAAACTCTTAAGAATGAGGGAGAAAATAATATATTTAAAATAGGAAGCAAACTTTGAACAGAGTTGGCTATTTTAAAGTATTTTCACTGTTTGAAGCATCTCCAGTTGTCAATTGTCTCTATTTATGTATGCACTGGGGAAGGAATGTGAAATGTATTGTTAAATTTGGAAAAAAATTGAGACAGTTTCTCATATCTGAGTATGTTGCATTAATAAGTCACTCCATTGTTTGAAATGAGGCTTTTAAAAGAAAATTTTTGCTCATAGTGCAAAGGGGTTAAAAATTTTAAGTAATTATAGAACAAAATTCATACATGCAACTCATCTAATTAAAATTATGTTAGTGTTTCACCATGTATTCAACTTGAATAGAAGCTTCGTTTCTGTCAGTGACTTAATTCACACTTTGGGCACATGAATACAAGGAAGAATACTACATATGATAAACTACTGCTGCTTGTCAGCTGAGCTGCTGTTAGCTGATCACATGCATTCTTTACCTTGCTGTATTTGGAATGTTTAAAAAAACATACATATTTTAAAAAAATGAATCCGCAGCACATTCCAAACCAGTTTTCTCCCTGGAAATTGCAAATCAGATTTTTAAAATTTGCTTCTTAACCAAATGTGTGAATAAAATAAAGAAACATTCTTTCTTCTACACTCTCCTCATGATCAAATTTTTCTTTGAAGAGAAACATAGTATTGGATAGCTTTATTGTATGTGAATGCTGAAGTCCTTATTAGATTTCTGTATTTTGATAAACTATTGCAGAGATTAACAAGCTGTACTGAACTGCTGAAAGACAATATAGATTTGATATTTTTCTTTTTCAACCTAGGTCATATCCTGCAGTCTCCTTCAGCAAACGTGCTCCCAACTCTGCCCTTCCATGTGTTGCGCAGTTTGTTCAGCACTACACCACTGACTACTGATGATGGAGTACTGCTGAGGCGGATGGCGCTGGAGATTGGGGCTATCCATCTTATCCTGGCTTGTCTGTCTGCTCTAAGCCACCATGCACCAAGAGTGCCCAACTCTAGTCCCAACCAGGCAGAGGTAAGGTTATCAGCAGAGTATGAGCCACCGAGAAACAATAAGAGTTTTAACTGTAAAAAATCTCATCGCTTTCATTATAGCCTAATTTTTGCAGACTTTAAAAATAATTATTAGGTACTTGATTAGGTAATTGTCCCTGCATGTTGCAAATAAACATAGTAATGATGAAAGAAGGCTTTTCATGAAAGTAGAGAAAGAAGGCTTATCTTGAGGCATTAAGGGGTAATCAGTTTCTTTCACAGGACATTCTTTTTCAGGGCAGGAGAGGCATAATGCACAATGAATGGTGGCTCTTTAATCCCCATTAGATAGCATGACCTCATTATTTAACATTCATCACCTGAAGTTCTGGATACAAACTATTTCCTTTCAAATGCTTCACAAATGTAAATGACTTGTGAAAATTAATGAATTAATGCAGTGATTTTTTTTTTTACACCCTTTGTACTGACATGTAAATGAGATCTAAAGACAAAAACTTTCCATGGTGTTCAAGACCCAAATTAATCTCCAAAATTCAACTTTTTTCAGGGTATTTCCCGTATTATACCGCCCTCTATTCAGAATATGTATACTCTTGGTTTGTTTTTAGGATTGTAAGTTGCCATTTCTGCATGATGTGCCAATTGTCTATAAAAGTGTTTCAAAAAACCATAAATGGCTTGCCCTCTTTAGCATTGTTTTGGTAGAGCATTGCATGAAACAGTTCCTTGTGGCTGAATGTGGATTAGTAGCTGCAGAATATAGGGCTGTCCATATTTAAGCAGCTCTGATACTGATGAAGGGTTGAGCAAGCAAGAAATGAAGCTGTACCTAAGAATAATTCACTTTAATGGCTAATCAAGTTTAAGGGGAAGCTGAGAGATTCTACTTCTAATGGGGTATCAGGCTGCTGACACCTTAGCATTTTTGCGTGTTTGGAGGAAAAGGGCAACCATTAATTCTTATTTCTGCTTCAGTGCTACCATGACCCCTTAAATAGCTTGCTTTCTCATAATTCGTATCTATCAAGTGATAGATGGTAACTTGAAACTAGAGATCCATCAGGCCTACTCTGAGGCTTGTGTTTCTGGGGCTAGACTCTCCCTTAAGTGCTTTAATTCAGTGCTCATAACAGTCCTCTTGAGTGTTAAAGGCACAACATGTTCATGAGTGATATAATGAATAATATCTACATGAAAATAACCACACAGCTGTTTCATCACCAAGACACATTACATTCCCAGTGTAAAAGATGATTCCAGACTACTGTCAGTATGATACTTCACAGGTGATAACTTCTTTTACCATTGCAGTCTGTTCATACATAATTTCTTTTCTTTCAAATATAATCTCTAACAAAGTCACTGAAGAAGATCTAAACAGAAAATGAAACCTCTCAGAGCCGTAAAACAAATATTGCAGTATAAAGTTGGGCACCTACTGACATGATGTGGTTTCCAGCTGCTTGTCACTGAGGAATAAAATTAGCAAGTCACTTGTTCAGGGTGCTAAATATGTAAATAGGAAAGCATCAGTTAAAAAGTGCTTATCAGAGTTTCTTCTGCATCCTTGTCACCACTGACCTGCTAAAATTTAAAATTTAGCATAAGTATTTACAGAGTTTCACAAGGACTAAGCAGTGTAAATATGGGAGTTACGTTAGTAAAATAGGCAACGGTCTGAGGCAGACCATTGGTAAAAGCTGTATAAGCACTGTTGGAAAAATGCTCTCTCAGAAAATTTTAAGGATGAGGATGTAGTGTGTGTTTTAGTAACTCAGAGATTATGTGTCACAGCTATACATGTAACTTCCTCCTCTTGCTATTTTGGAGCATTTATTCAAAATCAGCAAATACTTGAGCATCCTAACATTTCAGTTGTGTGCTCTTGATAACATTTCTGCTCCCATCCCCATCATCTCATCGTGTTATTAAACTTGACTAGGTGTTAAACAGCAGTAATTACAGAGCTGTGATGTTTAGAATGATATTGATTAAAGTAGCATTTTAATACCTTTCATCATTTAAGCAGTGATAGTATCTTAAAAGAGAACAATAAAGGGCTTACAGTACTGGTCAAATTGAAGAACTACTTTAAACAATTTACTGCTGACCTTTCCTAGAACTCCATGTATGTGGCAGTCTTTCCTGTGGAAAGCTTTGAATGTCACTGAATCCTGATGATATCTTTATGAAGTTATTAAACTGGGATTACATTCTTTTGCATAACAGAGTTTTTAAAGATAATGCTGCTAAGATGAACGAATGAAATAATTGTGATTTCCTTTTTTTCTTTTTTTTCTTACCTTAGCCACAGGTGTCAAGTACACACAATACTGCATCAACAGAAGAACAGCAGTTGTACTGGGCTAAGGGTACAGGCTTTGGAACAGGCTCTACAGCTTCAGGATGGGATGTTGAACAAGCTTTGACTAAGCAAAGGCTAGAAGAAGAACATGTGACCTGCCTTCTACAGGTGTGTAATTATGAAATTTTGCTTAATGAGAAGCACTTAAAGCATTAGGACTGGATAGTAAAACTGGAGCTTTGTTCGTCACATAGCAGAATAATAATAATACTTTGGGGGAAAATGATAAATTATTAAATTATTAAACTGTCTTAATGTAAAATTATATAGATCATATTTTGAGTGAGGCTGTTTCCAGATGTCACTAGGCTGCTGCATAAAAGTTCTGAAGAGAACATGAACCAGAATGTGTTCCAGAGCATTTCCCCTGAGCTGTCACATACCTCTGTCAAAAGTGCTGCTTTCAGTCAAAAGTAAAGTCTGTCCATTAGAGGGGAGGGATATGAGAATAGGCATTTTGTTCTGTGTGCCAGTGTTACCTATTCATTTCTTGCATATTTTTGCTCTGCTTTAAGGAAGTGCTTGTAGTTGATACTGGTGTCCATGAATGTGTTATGCCAATATGACAAAATCTTGTTCATACATACTAGAAAATCTTGAGTATGTCAGTTACATGACAACAGTAGTTCTCCAATAAACAACTAGATCTTAGTAAAATTCTGATGTCTTTTCAATACCTAAGGAGAAGAAAATTGTGCATAATCAGGCTTTTCAGTCCATTATGAAATCCAACCAATCCCTGTTATCTTGGATCGATGTAGGGAATATGAGATTGTATCTAGTCATCAAAAAATTAGTTCACAGAACCCTCAGCTCAGAAGCATTAGCCAGCTTGCTGGGTTTAGGGCACAAAGGAGATGAAATTCTGAAAATGCCCACACCCTTACTGATAAAGATATAATTTCAATGCTGTCAATTATTTTAGTCACTATAGATTACATGGCACAATTATCATATTCCTTGCAAAAGTACAACAAATGAAATCTGAAAACATTTTTTCTATGCAAGAGGAAAATTGCCTAAATTACTCTCAGCAAAGCTTCCAGGCAGTATGCTGTATTCTGCCAGGCAGAGGTTTAGCTATGAATGTGGTAAGTCATGAAGTAAGGAGGCATTTGCTCAGGGCGCTCAGCAGTTGAAGGAAGTAGCATTTTGCTGAACATTTCAATTAGTTGTACAGCAGACTTTCCTTGGTCTCTGCTCTAGAAAGGTTTAGAGAAATTCTGTTGTACAGAGTGCTAATATGCTGCAGCAAAATTCCATGGGTAATGGGGTAGAAGAAAGAGGTAAAATAAAAGAGAAGAGGCTAAAATGGTGGATAGACTCCCTGAGACTTGTCAAGCCTCAAAGTTACATAGTCTAAGAGTACAGCTGCACAAATCAGACCCATGGAAATACTTACATCTACAACACACGATAAGGGCCTGTGACCTCAGCCACAGCTACCCTTGGGACAGGTGAGTGTGTAGTCAGGAGGTGACTTCCCATCATCACCAAGGAAAAGGCTGCTCTTTGTTTATTCAGATAAGAGCCATACTCATGAGTAGTTGTTCCTGCAGGTAACTGTTGCACTCACCATAACTTATTGTTTCATCTGTAAACCCTGAAGTCCCATCCCAATGAAAATTACAAAAATATTTGAAGCATTGGCAGTTGAAAAAAAGAAAAGTCTTACTGCTAGGTGGTGTACTTGGTATTCTAAAGTGAAAGGGACTAGTTATACGCAGGTCTCAGTGGTCTGAGCTGGCAAACTCTTGCTTTGAGTCACTCCAGCTGGTTTGTCAAAAGTCATATTAATTGATTTCCTGAAATCATTCAGAATTATAAAAGTTATTTAACTTCATCATTAGCCAAAGTTTGAATAATCTAGTAAGTGTATACAAATTCTTCTGAGACATCATTGGGACTGCTGAAATAAATACCAGTACAGAATTTGCAAAACAGCTAGTGAAGTGTTAGGACATCTGTCTTAAGCAAAGGTGAAGTTCTTTTGACTGAAATAAATCAATTTTGATTAAATATTTTGGTGTATTTCAGGTTCTTGCCAGTTACATAAATCCTGCAGGGAGTACATCAAATGAAGAGACTCAAACCAGCCATGAAGGGAGAGGCCAAAATAGCAGTGCTCTTCCATCCGTTCTCCTGGAGCTGCTCAGTCAGTCTTGTCTCATCCCAGCAATGTCATCGTACCTCCGCAACGACTCAGGTAATGTGCCCTTGTCTTCAAAATCAAAGCTGGCTTACTTTTGGCAAATCAGTTTTTGTAGAAGCAGAAGTTAGTTCTTGCTAGTTTCAGTATTGTGGTGGTGCATCCACCCCCCACCACGCTCTTTTCCACTTTTCCAAGTTCTAAACTTGCCAGTTTAGAATTTTACTAATGGAACATTTACTAATGGAGCCTTAGAAAACAAAATAAAATAGAATCATCGGACAGAATCTTTTTGAAATGCTCATTTGTTGCAATATCACTTTAAATTTGAAGTTCAGTTCTTCAACTGTTGAAACTAACAGGAAAATGGTATTTTCTTCTGAAAAGTTTACATGTTAGTTCTTCTACAGAAGATGCATGGAGAGGGAGTACTTTATACAAGACCATGCAACTTATTGTGAAGAAAAATGTTAAAGAAAACTGAGGAAGTGTATGCCTGAATTTGGTAAATGTTGCACATACTAGGGCAATTCTACTTCAATCAAAGATTTTTTTCCTTTATTTAGGAAAAACAAAACTAAGCCTCTGACCAGAACTGCAAAATATTTCAAGTTTATGGGCACAATTAAATTGTAGGGTTTTGTAAAGCAAAAAAATACGAGTTCTGTGTTATCATTAAATTTCTGCTCATAACTTTAAAACAAAGATGCTTTGGTAGTTTTCATCTGGTGTGTTGTATCTTGGTGTGGAAACTATTTCAGTTTTACAAGGTGGTGTGAAGCAGTATGAATTAAGCAAATGCCTGTGCGGAACTAATGGCAAAACCAGCAGACTGGGTTTGTGATTTATGTTCAGTCTCACTAGATGACAGGCTTTAGTATGAAGATGAGCCTTAGGTTGGAATTTTATTGAGTTACTTTGTTTATAAAGATGGATTTAATCCTTAAGTATCTGAAGGAGTTGTTCCAAATCTGAGTAATTTGGTTTTGGAGCTTATTTTGCCTGCCCTAGTTTTGGAGCAACTGATAAATATCTTTGTCACATTACTGCAGTTATTTTGGATGCCAGTTGGAGGGTGTGGTGATGTGAATACATGAAATAATGTTATAGCTTCTTGAATTACAGGGTGTATTTTATGTTGGAAGTAAAAGAGAAATCATCCCTTTCTTAAGTATTTGCAAAGCTACTTAGGACTAAAACAAGAATGAGGCTCTTTTAATTTGTACTGACTAGGGCATTACATAATCTTGTGTGATGGAATGGAACTAGTTCAGATAGTCTGCTGGGGTCTCATAGTAAAAATAAAAATATGGAAGATGTTTGTTTCGCTTGCTAGTCTGCAGTTTGACACCTCACCCTAGTTTTGCAATGTGTTTGTTAGTTCTGTTTTGCCCATATTGCCAAATGATAGACCAAGCTCATTATTGCAATTGAAAATATAATGAAAAACAGTAAAGGAAATGATAAAGAATAAAGTAATCTAACAGATACTCATGAATTCTTCTTTGTTGAGGAAAAGGAAAGAGTCATTGAAAGGCCTGGCAAAAATGCCATGTTATCTAAAGGATGAAGCAGTTGGTCCTGAGTTACAGCTGAATCACAGCTGCTGAAATTGCTTTTTGCTGTTTTCAGTAGAAGAATGTATCTGCCTGTGTAAGTCACCTTTAACTGGGAAAGAACAGTCAGATACTTATAGAAGAGATGAGATATGTGGCTGGTGGCGAGGAGTTCAGACTAGTTTGACTTTCAGGGACCATTTGTTTTCCCAAAGTACAAAGAAAGGCAAAGTTTCGGTGAGACATGTTCATTTTAGGTATGTTTTCCACTGCTGAGGTACTGTTGTTTGTGGTTGGCGTGAGGTGTTGAAATGTTGTGCCTGTGCCTTAACAATTAGGAAAGAGTGAGCAATGTAGCAGTTAAACGATATTAAAGCAAAGCAAAACCTTGCTTTTCAGAGAAAAACTGAAAACTGCTCTTCCAATTACAAGTTCACAAAGAATGTGGTTATTTCTATTGAAATTTAGAACTGTAAAATCCAAGGGTTGTTACCCTTTCATTGATCCAAGCAGTATGAATGTTTCCTGCTGTATTTGTTCAAAAGTCTGTACATAACACTATAATTAACAACATTCTCCTGGATTTGAAAAAAAATTAACTTTGCAGACTTGCATCAGTCAAGCTCGTCTGTGGAAGCGCAATAGGATAGCAGTATGAAAGGGAAATGTACAAAAGTATGACTTCTGGAGAGAATGTCTTCTCTTCGCTAATACTTGAGCCAGATGCATTTAGTAGGGAAGGAAACAGTTTGTCTTCATGATAACAAGGCATAATTCCAGTGCAGTAATTACTGTTGAGTTGAAAGGCAGACAGATAATTTTCGCATTAATGAGTGCAAGTTGAACATGGTGCTGGGGCTCTCAGTGTCACTGACATTGAGTGTCAGGCGACATAGCTAACACAAGAGAGGCAGGCTGAGAAGCTCTGAAGCTATGTTAGGCTTTGGTACAATGCTTGTAGGACTGAAAAATTAACTTACTGTGTTTATAGTTCAAACATTACAAATATGGAAATTTTTTATTATTACTACTATTTTTATTTTATTTTTTAAATTCTTGAAGACCAATGCAATGTAGTGGAACAGATTTGAGTTTTTTGTGATAGAGCTTTATCTAAGTTCAAACTTCGCGATCTTGAATACCTGTCTCTTCTCTAGTAGGGCTGAATGGGAGCCTAGGGAGAGTGGAAAGGGAACAGCATTAGTAGCAATGCACAGGTGTATTGTATTCTAATTTTCAGATTGGTACAACTTCTGCTGGCAAAATGTACTTTTATGTAGAAGAAGCAGGTAACTGTATTCTTCCTGTAACATACTGGACTGAGAAATTAGGATACTGCATATAGAATTCTAACAGAATGTTCCCAGGTTCTGGCACCCAAGCCAGGAACAAGCTGTGCCCAGCACAACTATGACAGAAATTAGCGATTTTCAGCAGCTCTATAACTTTCTCAGATTTAAATGGATACTGGTGGTACCAGCTGAAGGTTACCCTTATGCTGAAGGTATTCTTCTGCTAGATTTTAGGCTTAGTTGTTAATGGTTGGAATAACAGTGATCTTCACGTATCTAGGTGTATCTACCATACATGCATAAAATTAAGGCGGGGGGAAAGGTTTTGATAAAGAAATATGTGTAATGAAGCTGCAGGCATGTTCTTTCCTTTCACTGCACAGTAGATTGGTAACACTGTGGTAATAGAAGACAGTAAGTATTCTGGTATTGATGTGAATTTTGTATTTTGTTTGCACATGTTCAATTAGCTATAGGTCTGGTACATCCACTTTGCAAAGCTCTTTTGGCAGATTGGCCTGTGTCACAGTTGTAAATCTATCTAGGTTTTTTGTTGTCTTAAGTTTATTTTGGCATCCTGCTTAATTTGCCCAAAACATACATGGATTAGATTGTTAACTATATAGTTCTAGATAAAAGGAATATTGATCGGACAAGGAATGCTCACATAACATTTAATCTTTTAGAAACCTCACCTTGAACCAGATCAGTACAAACCAGATTGCTCTGATATGTTCTGCAGCTTCATCTGCATCAAAGTGAGGTGATTGTGAAGTCCTTGAAAATTGTGAACTGACCACTGTAATTAATTTCTATAATTGCTTTTTTCTTGTAGAGAAGGAAGGTTTATCTGTGGTTGAAGGACTTTCCTTAGTATGCAAGATAGCTCTCGTCACAAGGGACAGTATCTGCTGTAATCCTCACCATTTCTTGGTCATGTTTTTTGTGTTTGTTTCATGTCTTCTTATGGCATTACTGTGGCTTTTATTATCTTTCATTCTATAAATGCAAAAAGTTTATCTTTGAGGATTTTTTATTACACCTGTGTTTATTCCTAAGGACTTAACTTATATTTACTTTTGTAAAATTGATGTAGTGTTTAACTTCTGTATCATGGAACATCTAGCATGTATTCCTTACATGCATATATGCACATTCCACACCAAAAGCTGTCATGTAAAACCTTTTCACTGTTGTCTTGTATACAGCACGTTTCATTTGAAAGAATTACTGCTGTAGGAACTCTTTCAAATATGTGAACACTTCTCTTCTTGAACAAAATGCACAGCAATAAAATTTGCATTGTACTAGAGATTTCCAGCAAATGTGTGACCATACATGACTATATTGAAGGTCTAGATTTTGCTGATACAAGTAAGAGTTATTTGACTGATAACGTTTATGGAGACTAATGCAAGCTAGTATTTGCAAGTGGGAGAGAAGAAAGCAGTATTTATAATAGTTTTTATTTATTTATTTATTTTATTATTTAACCTGTAGCTAATCACGTTTATAGAGACAAGGCAGTGGAAAGGAGGAATCATGCAACAGAAGGAAAATCAAGTGACTTTTAGGACAGTGACTGTCTATTTTTTAATAGACTTTGGCAATAAGTAGCAGACTGAAGTTGGGATTTATCAATACCACAATATTAGGTAGTGTCTTCATGGTGAAAAATACAGTTGTACTGGTTTGTCCTTAAACTAGTATCTAGGAAACCCTGAGATGACTTAATCTTGTTTAAAGCCAAATATCTAAAGAGGTTTGGTATCACCTTTTCCTTGGAAAACAGTCCTCATAGCAAGTTGCAGAATTCTGCTTGTATTCTCCTTCTTTCAATTTCCAGCCTTATAGGAGGCAGGTGATACTGTAATTTTAGCTGCGGTTTTCTTGCATGCAAATTTCTTAGCCACCTTTCCTTCTTTGGTGGACATAGACACCGTGTGGTGTGGTCAGCATAGTTTGTAGTGTTGGATGTTCTTAGTCTTCCCTGGGTTTGACTGCTGAGAAGAGATGATGCATTTCTGTGGGAGGGCTTTGCTAAAAGGATTGTCTTTACTGGCCAGCATGTTCCACTTATGAGAGTCCAATATTTGCTTCCAATGCACCTTTTGTAGTTTACCAAGTACTACCACATCATGGACTTGTGGATTCATTAATGTTGTGCTGCTTTATCCTGCTGCCAAATACCTCATTGTGAACTTTATGTAGTAAGTACTGTGGGGAAATCTGTTGAATGTGAATGTGCTGAATTCTTTTTTCTGCCTCTTTTGATGTAGCTTTGTTAGCTGAGTCCATTAAAGTCATACTGTTCAGGTGTTAGACCATGAACTACACTAGTTGGTCTGCTGAAGATGCAGTCTTTCTTTTCTAGCAATCATTCTCCAAGCGTTATATGGTGGTGTTTTACTTTCTGCCAAGTAGTCCAGTCCCACTGAACTGAGTATGTTGAGTACTCTGAGGCAGGTACATTGAGCTCTTTATTCATCCATCGCTGGAGGTGTGACGGTACTGCTGCAGTGTAAATGTTGAATCATCAACAACTCTGCTTTTCCCTAGACTATTGACTTTTTGCTGTGTATATTAAGAGGTAGTTGCTATTAAGATATTTTCTGTTAGTGAAATTCTTAAGCATATATTGGATTAAATGTATAAGTACTAGAACTGTTTATTAGAGCTCATTTAACTAAAGTTAGATTTAGGTCCACATGAGTATAGCCTATAGGTATTACCTGTTAAGAGAGAATATTAGGCTGCTGGTTTAAAACAAAATATAACTCGTATGCTGAGGCAATCTAATGATAATGTTACCATGTGATTTCCCTCAAAGGGTCAAAGCCTTTGCTATAAATGAAATTTGAAGTACAGTGGCAATTGAGATAGACAGTATATAATTACTGAAATGAAAAATTCTCCTAGTCTTCATTATTGTTAATGAGCTCATTCATTGGTAAAAGAATCATGCTGAACCTTTGCCATATTTGATTATAATTTTTGGATTGGTTTTTATCTGTTTTCCTGTTGAAGAGCTTACAAAAAATAGGTGCAGTATTTCACTGTAATGCTGATGTACTAGTTGATTCATGATTTTGAGAAGAGAGCTATGCACTGAAATGATATGAAATAAAACTGTTTATTTGTTTCACAGAATTGACAAGTTTTAAATAACTTCTGGATTAAAATAAACAGCAGGAATTTCTACCTGAATTTCACTTTTCAGGTTCTTGTAATTTTTCATTTTTAAGACTCATCTCAAATATCCTTGTATTATGAGATTAAATGCAATAATATCCATAAGTATGTAGATATAACAAGTACATTGAAAAAATTGATAATGGTAATATCTGTTCTGTAGTCTTAAATAAACATTAATAACCTGCATAATTCCTCTAGAATTATATTCCTCAATCTTAGTTTTACAGAATGCTTTGGTGCTTCATATACTGAAAATAAGCATACATTTAATAGAGACTTGCTGAAGACTGTGGTTAGTGAATACATTTTCTTGTATGCATGTGCTTCCTTCCAGTGCAGCCCCAGCTCTGTTTATCATTTCTTCTAGTAGAGCCAGTAATAACTCGGAGTTGCAAAAACAGAATATATCATCTTCCCCCTCATTTGTCCATAGATCAGTGTTACAGTGTGTTCCTGCAACTGACTGAAATACTATTGCCAAATTCATTCTCTTCAAGATCCCTGACCTTACTTTATGCACGTACTTGTTTCGAAGCGACTTGCGACGGCTGCATTGGTTTAGCAGTTGCAAGATTCTATTCAGTAATAAGCCATCACCTGTATAAGGGATGTAGTTCTTTGCATGTCATTTTATGGAGGGACTGGGTGTAGTTTTGTAGCCTAGAAGAAATTGAGCTGTTTTTCAGAAATGCAGCTGCTCTGTTGTTCCTCTGTGGCACATGTAATAGTAAAAAAAGTCTTTATTAAAATCAGTTTCTTTTTACTTTTTTCATATTATTTATTTAATGAGTTTTTAATCCTAAGCTCTCAAAAGTAATTTTCATTATAAGGTACATGTGAGATACATTCATGTATACAAAAACTTCTCAGACTGTCTGCAGCTTTGGATCTAGTTTAAAGGCATACATAGATTTAATTTGAAACATGGAAATAGTTTCACTAATTTCAGTAGCCAAATTCTATGTTTCATGAAGTATGCTTAAGAGTTGTAATTCTGGGCCTCAATCGTAGTGCAAAAACGAAAAATGTCTTCAGAACCTGATCCAGAAAGGGAGAGTACAGTCTTCTGGACAGAGGTTAAACCTGTTTTCCATGCAACACTGTGAGTCCTTGCATGATATGTTTTACTTGAAAATAAGCATCAGGGTGAAAACATGAGAATTGTATTTGGCTTCTGTTTAACACATTCTAAAAATGATGATATAGAAAATGTAATTTAAGGTATTTTTTTTTTCATTTAGAGAATATGTATTAGTGTGTCGTTAGAATTACTAATATTTCTTAGAAGAAGTACTAAAATTATTCTTTATTTTTTCACACCACTTTAAAGGATTTTTAATTTAAAAAGCGCATTGTCAGTATAGCATGATGATTTCAAATACAGATTTAGTAAAGGCAAGAAAATCTAACCTTTTTCAGCTTTCCACAAGACTAACAAAAATGCTGCAGAATATAGCCAATAGTTAAAATTTTATTTATAATATTACAACTTTTAGTATAACAGTGTTCCTGTTTCCACACTTATTATACATTAGTGTAAGTTAAAAGCGTAAATTATGGTGGTCTAAAAATAAAAACCCCTTTTGTCTGTTTTCTGGTCTTAGCTATGAAGAGACATACTGCACAAAGCTATAGAAAGCACGGGACTTGCTTATTGTTACTTATATATTTAATTAATCTCTTTCTATGTTCTGATTATTTTCAGTGTTTGCCTACATTTCTGTCTTGCATGTTTGCTGGCAAAAAAACAGTGCCATCTCTGATCTACTATTTGGATTTCATCTGTTACCAACAAGTTGTATATGGTCTGCCTTCATTTACGTAATTTAGCACCCAGCTGGGCTCATAGGTCCACTTTGCAGTCATTGATGCAGCACCCTTAGCCAGAAACTTCACTCTGGAATGTTTTTGATACTCTTCAGAGTGGTGGGTTTTTTGCTTTAAATTTAGAAATCATTCTTACCATTGCAGGTCTTTGCACTGTGTGCTGTACAATTGATACTCAAAAATGTCATCAAAGTGTCGTGTAGATGTACACAAAAACAATAACAAATAAATTGAGTACAGTTCCAATAATCCCAAGCAGTGCTAAAATAGATTCTTCCTTTTCCTCTTTCTCCTCTTGCCTTTTTACATCTTCCAGTGTTGTGATGGCAGAAGTCCCCATTTTTCCTGCAAATACCTTCACCAGTACTCTGGCAGCTAGCTAGAAAAAAGAAAGCAAATGGTAAATCTGGTCTGACAAACATGCAAGCTTTGATATTTTTAAAAACAATTCTGTAGTTTTTTACACATTTCTTAATGCTGTGTTTATTGAGTTGTATTCATCTTTTCTTTTCCTTTTTTGTATGAACTTGTCAATGTTAAAAATAATTGTTTTGTAGGTAAAGATTTGATAGGAGTGAAAAACAGCTTGGTGGTTCAAGCCAGTTAATATGCTTTATTACAAAAGACATTTAAAATTTGTCTTTAGCCAGCTAATTTGTTTCCTTATAAAAGATGAAACTGGTGAAAGCAGGTATGTGAGCATTGTCAAATACATTGAAATGCCTCGGGAGGTTATATGCATTTTCAGCTGTTCTTAAATATTTAACTGCCACACTGCTAAAACAGTTGAAAATATTCATGCCTGCTGTTTTCAAACATGGAAAATATGCCTCCTTAATACAGTATCACAGTTGTTTTTCACCAGTGAGCAATTGCAAGTGAAATCTTACCCTTTTTCATGTTTAATAGATCAGCTTTTGGACATCCATGCAACAGTAAACATTTAATAGAAAATGTCTGTCTCTTCAAATATGAAGGTTGTTGTTACATATGCTGATTATTGCAGTATGCCACAGAACAGTCGTACTTTTATAGTAGCAACATTCTATGCAAGATAAGAATTCGAGTAGACATTTACAGATGCATATATGATATATTATCTTTTTTTGGTTGCAGAAGTGAGGTTGACAGGTCGTTTCTATTACTTAGCTGCTCTTGTACTCTTAATTTACAGTCAAATATCCTCTAGAAACACATTCCCTGTAAAATAATGTTTATTGGTGACTGAGATGTAGATCTTGTATGTAATCTGCTATGCTGTTTTAGCTTGATTGATCAGAAATTTGATGAGGATTTCTACTAGTTCAGATCACTCCAATTTACTGAAGAAATACAATCACATTTTACAGTGCAATAGCATCTTTCTCTTCTGGCAAACGTCTTTAATCATTAGAGATTAATGTATTTCTGCTGTGAGTCTAATTAATGTCATCAGCTCAGAGCATATCTTACAGAAAGGTTTTTAAAAATGGTATTTCTTACCCTACATTGCATCAGGAATAAAATGTCATCAGACATGCTTCTTACTCGTCGATTCAGTGGCAAGCCAGGCTTTTATCTTCATGAAGGGGCTGCTCTCCTCACTCAGACAGACCAGATAGGAGCACGAACAGTTTGTTGATGAAGAAGTTTATCGGTGACGATAATAATGTTGCAGAATCTTCCCAACGACTCGTGTTCTTTCTCAGTAATCCACTAAAGCAAGTGTAGTCGAAAAAACTGTAGAGCTCTTTCTCATAATGATCCTCACTGTTGACTAATTCTCATTAAAATTGAGGCTTTTTTCCCTTAGATGATGCAGAGCAATGAAATGCATGCTGTTCTGTCTTAAAAAAAATACAAACAGCTCCAGGTTTCATTCAGTTATACTTAGGTATTTATTAAGAGTTCAGAATTACCCAGCATTTGATTTACTCTTTGTGGCAGCCGTCTGAAGAGGCTTTCTCACGTTGACATGCTGTAATTCCGAATGCAGCGAACTACGTGCAGTCACACTATGTAATTTTAGTCCAGCCTGAAGAAGGATGAAAAGAGGTCTGCTTTGCTGGCAATAGTGTGAACGCTGTCACACACCTGCATTCAGAGCCTCTGGAAAGAATTCCAAGGTATTCTTCGGAGCATTGCATAACTCAGCCAGGCAAATCTGAAGAGAGGAATGACAGTGGCTTCAGTTGCACACTGTGGTGAGCTGTGACATTGATTAAACATGCACTTGGCACTTGCTGAATAAAGAAGGAGCTACGAGCCACCCTTGCAGACAGTGAGTTGCATAACAATGTGCGATGGCTCTGCTGTTTCATCGTCAGGCCGGGCACATTTTAATCCTGTACCGACAGAGAAAGTGTGCGGTGTAAAGAGGAGTAGAGCTAACCGTACTTCGGGGTTTGCTGGGGAAGTGCTGCATGACAAATGGTGACATTAAGGCATTCAAGCTGAAACAGTGTTTCTGCCTTTTGTCTTTTTATGCTTTGTTTGACAGGCAATTGTTTCTATGGGAAATAAATGCTTTTCCTCTTTTTATTCAGCACCCAAAGAATGCAGTTTACCATGTAATTAATGAAAACACAAATAATCCTGTTCCGATTTCATAGGAAGCATCAACACCATTTTTTTCCTGCTTAAATCAGAGAGGCATTTTTTTCCTGCCCAACTGGAAAGGGGTGAGAACTCTGCAAAGTCTTCTCCTCCCAGTCTCTTCAGATCAAAAAAAAGCACACAATTTTAATACCTCTGGAAGGAGCTGTATTTCAAATAATTTGATTCAGTCACTTTGATCTATGAAGCTTCCAATGCAATGTGTTTTTGTTGGTGTAGCATAGCTTCTTGCTCTGAATGCAGCTGCATTATAAATATATCAGAAAACCTGTTTTGTAAAAAATACTTGCAATGTCAGGCAATTCAGAATTCAAATGTACAGAAATGTACTCTTGTATATGTATATGAAAAATCAAAACACAATTAATCAGATTGAGTTCGGACAATGGGAATGTAACTGGAAACCTTGATTATTTTCCAGAACAGCATATTTTAGGAATTACAAGGCATTGTTTGAAATTCAGTGTTAAATAATCTTTTACAGAGAAAGCAGAAGACAGTAAAATCATTGTTTTAAATTCTTCCATTTCAAACTTAATTTACATTACATTTTTTGTCATTATTTTTCCAAAGTGTCTAAGTAAATTTGTTAGTTTCTTAGTAACAGACAAAACTGCGTATTTAGTATGTGCATTATTTTAAAGGTAAACAGCACGTTTGAAGTACTGTGAATTGTCTGGTACTTGTATGTGATTTGCCCTTTATCCCGAAAGTTATGTTGCCTCAGTGAAGCTGTTGGAGTCTAGAAGAATTAACTAATTAGGTGAAATCTCTCCAGCATAGCTCCCTTAAATATATATTCTGATATGTATATGTGGTCTTTCCTTTCAGGCTCTTCCCTTGTTCTGAAAAGGCTGCTGCATCTTCAGTTGTTCTTGGAATTGTTTTGTGTCTGTGTATCTTGAATGTATTTCTGTATTCATTTAGATCCATTCAGAGATACAAAGATCGGGGAATTTTCACCTGTGTATTCTGACTACTCACATTGCTGAGAGCAGCTAGCAATAACAGAATATTCAAGCCATTGTACTGTATTAAACCTCAGGTGTTCAAAATCAAACTTTCCTTTGTGAAAGGGGGAAATTGTGCAACATGCATATTTTATTTAAAGATTAATGATACATTTGCAGCTCCACTGCAAATAACCAGCTAATTACGATGTACCCACAGAGAGCAGCAAAAAAATCACCAAACATTTCTTGGCCTGGTTATTGCTGCGGTCAAGATCTCATAGTGGTCTGCTGGTTTTATAATTGTGATGCAAGTAGTACTTCAGTGGCTACAGTGAACCCCAGAAAACAAATCTGTCTGGGCTCCTTTTGCACACAGTTGAGGGGCAGACATGCCTCCTGCACACTGTGATCCAGATGCAGGGTTTGCCGTGGTCTGATGGCATTTCTCCTTCTCATCCTGGAATTGCATTGATATGCGTGTCTGTGTGGAGACACCATGAACGGGTTTGGCAAACAGACCCAGCCAAAAATAAATCTCTAGCACAACACAATAAGAAGGATGGGGAAGTAGCTGCTTAAGCTGTCAGTGATGGCAAAGAGTTGCTGTTTGGAAAGAAGAAAATAAAGATTGTCAGACTTAACATTTGTCAATTATAGGAAACTCAAGGAATTCATCCATGTTGGGTGGACGCTGGCATTTACAAATAACTTCCTTATAGCTACAGCGCATCTCCAATGTGAAGAGAAAATTTCATGCAAGATTTCTTACATGAGTGAAGTGAGTAATACAGGTTGATTTGAAAAGGCCTTGATTTATCCACAATACTTGATGATATTTGGAAAGATGGGGAGATATTTTACAGTTTATAAAATCACGTTAGAGTCTAGGAGTACATTTTATAGAAGTCAGTAACAAACCCACCTATTTTGGAGTGGTTATGTAGTATTTAGAGTCTGGACACTGGTATCCTAAAACATCCTAAATATAATTCTGTTAATTCCATCTAGGAAGAGCTTTCAAGCACTTAGTAAGACTTTGGCAACTCCTCAGTAACTGATTTATGTGTTATTCTGAGAGCAGGACAAATTTGGTTGATTAGAGGTCACTCTGTTCATTACTCCTGAAGTCACTTCTATTGCATGGGAATAGACCTTAGGCAATACAAATGTATGTCATATTTTAAAGATATTCATACTTCAGAGGAAGTTGCCATGCTGTCTTGTAAAAACTCAGTGGTATAAATTCAATGATTTGCAGTCTTGATCCTTTGATGGTCATTATCCTGCTGTATGCTACTGCTACAAGTAATGTGGTACACCCAGAGCATCACAATTGCAGAAGGAGCAAGTTCTCTTAAGTCTATGTTTTATTTTTCCTCATGTGTTTTTATGAATTTATGTAATTTTGATTTTAGTGTACTCTAAAATTATTCTATATGCTGTATTTTTTCATTAAAATAACATGTTTTGTGTCAGATATAGTCTAGACTTAAGAATCTATTTGGATTAGAATGCTGTAATGAAATCCAAAAGACCATGAATACATCAGTTGTCCATGGAGACTATTTTCACTTGTAGTTGTTCTGAATTTTCCCCAAGGTGTAGGAAAGCACTTGAAATGAGGTAGCACACGTATCCTGTAGGTGATGCGTTCCAGTTTTCTTCTCCAACAACCTCCACAAACTTCCCTTTATGAGGTCTGACAGTTTTTCAGTTAAATTGCAGAACAATGGAGCAAAGCTGTGTCTCTTGGGAGATGCAATAGTATGCACAAATTAAGATGAACTGGTTGATTTAGCATAAGCAAGAAGTGGATAGCCACACTCCTTCTTTCTTCTTTAATTTTTTTTTTCCTTTTTTCTCTCTCCTCATAACACAGATACTGTTTTCTTTGTGGAAGCCGTTAGCCTGTTTTTTATGATACAGATAGATGTGTGATGCCCTTGAGTCAGTAATGATAGGCATGGCCAGGTTTCAAAGTATTTTTTTACTCTTCTGGTGAAAAAAGAGGAAGGACTCAGATCCTTCATCTGAAGCAATACCACTTATTTTTAGCTTTCTTACTATTCTCTTTCATGGCTCTTTTATGTATTTCAGCTCAGCATCAACTTGACGATTTGGACACTTCAGTTATATGCTACATCTTGTTTTCCTTCTGACTGAGGAACTTCAGTGCCTTTTGGCTATTGTCTGGGGGTTTTCCTGATTTTGTAACTTGGTTGTTAACCCAAAATATCCTTGGAAAAATTCAAGATTCTCTTGTAACTAACTACAGAAGTTTCTCTAGTCAGTTCCCACCTGTCAGTTTTCACTTAGCAAAAATTTTCGTGTTCCAGTCTCTCCCTCTTGCTCTAAAATAGTTCTGTGTTAAGAAGTCAATTTAATAGATTTGAAGTAGTACCAGTTTTTCTGCCACACCCCTTTTTACACCAGCTTCTCTTGGTAATGGTCAAACTCAATTCCTGTGATCACAGTCAGAATGGACACTGCTGTTTTGTCAAGAAAAGTGGTAAGCTTGACAATTGAGTAAAAGTTTAGAAAAAGTTTAGTAAAAACACCCTTTGGAAGGTGCTGTGTGATGTCACATATTTGTTTGGAGAGAAGTATCTAAGTCACTGTCTTCATGAACTGAAGCAGTTAAGAAGTTGGTGACTGATGAATGTTCCTGAGTTAGAAGTGAGGATTTCAGCCCCAGCTGTGTGTGGTTACGTTCTAGCACTGTGCAATCTTAATTTTTCTCTTCTTTACTTCTGTTTAAAATAATCTCTTGTATGGGTATTGTACCTTTATAAAGTGGTTAGTAACTTTGAATGCTTCAGTTCTGCTTCAGTGCTGTTCTCTGCAGCTCAGGAGGGTTTTCTTAGTCAAAGACAGCAGGGACTAGTTCTTCATACCGCTTTGAGCCTAGGCTTTATGCTTCTGTAGGAGTATTAGGGCTTTCAAGTATCAGGTTTTCGAATTCTCATCTTCATAAATTTTGTTAAAGAGTCCATTAAGTGAATATTGAGTCCTTACTGGGCAAGCACAGGGGAAGCAGAGTAGTGAGAACTGATCATAGTCCAGGAGGGTGGCTCAGCGAACTACGGTACTACACCAACTTCCTCTTTCTCCAAAGTCCTTAAAGCATCTTACCTTCTGAGAAATAACACATCTTGTCTTTCTGAGTTTTCAGATGATTGATCTTGAAAAACAAAACAAACCTAGAGGTTACTGCAATCCCAGCACCTTTTGCTATGATTCTTTCCTCTGTTTTGTCATCTTTATTTGGAAATAGTTTTGGAATAAGAGGATGAAAATATTAGCCCATGAAATCTCTTATTTCCTATTGCAAAGAATATGAATATATGCTTATATTTTCAAAGCATTTAAAGTAGCAGACTGTTTCCTTCGAGATACTGCTTTTGGATTAGAACTATAACAGAATTTTTTTAAATGTCAAAACCGATTATCTGTTTGACTGGTTAATAATACAAAATATTTATGAAAGAACAGATCATAAATTTGTACTTTCAGCTCTACTGTGTTGCAGAAATTTGTTGTAATTTATAAGGAGTAATTATGTGTTGAAACATCATGGCATTGAAACCTCTGAAAATTAAAAGCCTAGTTGTTACAAGGAATGAAGCAGCTTAGATTTGGTTTGTAATTGGGTACTGGATTGCATGACAGATAAAGCACTTAGTCTTTTCAAGACTGAACCTTTCTACAAAGAGCTAAATGGAGGTAATTTTTTCAGCAAATTGGTATTTAACAAAGTTCACTGAGAAACTGGACCTTTGCTTCAATCTTTATCTATTTCTGTACTGCACATTGTTTTATATGGCTTTTAAACATAAATTCATGTACTGGAGGATCCTCACTGATTTATACAGCTGGTGGTATATTTTGCAGCTGCATGTACAGAGCATACCTCAGACTAGCTGGTGACCTGTGGCCCCACTCACTTGATCACAGTGAATTAAAGTGCTTGTTAAATTTTCCAGAAGGAAATATTTTTGTGGTTAAGATACTCAAGAAATACCAGGTGAGAAATAGGAGGGGTAAAAGACAAGATTTCAGTGGGGCTTCTCACATCCCACATTGTTCTTCCTTCTGCTTCTCACCCACGTATTCTTTGTCCTGCTGCTTAAATGATAGAGTATTTTACTCTGAAATCAAGAGTGGGGTGGAGTTTTTGTCTGTCAGTTGATTTTTATGAGTCCTAGATAACAGAAGTTTTTCTAATTGATGACTAAGCTTCTAAAGGTGCTTTACAGGATAGTCCTGAAAACCGCAGTAAACAAGATTTCTTTCTCATCTGAGACCACTATGAATTTCTGGACCTTTGTGGTTACAGGGTAATATGACTGTCTTGAAAGCGTTAGCAACAGACTGCTTATGTATCTGTATCTGCCTGCCAAGGACCTGTTATATTTTACTATTCCCCTTTGGATCCACTTAGACATAACTCTTATGGTACTAAGCAGAGATGTACTTCTTTGACAGACCTTTATGCCTTGCACTTCACTGTGTAATATGTCTTATGCAAAAGGAAACTAAACTATGGTGTTTGCCTTCCTTCCTCCCACAGATGAGTTATCTTTCTTAATAAGCTTTCAGGGGAAATACAGTTAGATGCTGATCCTTGATACAAGGATGTATAGAAGCTAACAAATCATACATGAGATGCAGCTGGTGTTCCTTTTGTTCCTGAAATTAGTTTCTGTATGGTTACTTTTAATTGCTTACTTGAGAAATAAAAAGTCTGGGTGATTGTCTTCAGAAGTGTTTGGGTTTGGCCATAAGTGTTCTATGAAATTCCCTCTGCCAATAGACTGTTACCATCTTCTGATAGCTGTTTCATTTTGAGAAAACACTGCAGGCCACTGCAAAAGGCAGTAAAGTTTAGTGTGTAGGGAGCCTATCCTTCGTCTTTCCTGGGCCATTTATCTCATTGTAAGGCCCACAAACATTTCATCCAGGAGTTCCCTTTATCCCTTCATTAATTGGAAGCCAGCATTGCTAGCTCTATCCCTGCTCATAAAGACTGGGAGTCTGTAAGTACTAGATTGGTTTCCCCTCTGAGGGTAATTGGTAAAGGCATTCAGCCAGCCCTTTAAAATTGGAGATACCACACTGCATCTTTCAAAATTTCCGGTGTAAATATTACTGGTCCTACCATTTTTTCTTGTTTTACTTTAGTCAGACAGTACATCTCAAGTGGTTTCATTTAGACTTGGTAATTATGGTTGGAAATACGAGTGCTGGATGTCAGAAATCGATTGCTCTGCAGTGCCACATGCTACAAACATTCACAGATTTTACTAGAGGCATTAAGAATTAATTGTAAAAATTATGCGTCTCATTACCAACAGACTCAGTCTTTTTTGGAAAGAGAATATGACTTCAGAGGAGAATGTGGCACCACACTACATGTCCTACAGTTCCCTGTTACACAGCGAAAATGTACTATGTGCTTCTTTCCCTTTTTTTAACTCTTGTGCTTTCCTGGTAAAATACAGTAATCACTAACAGCACACAAATGTTTTATGGTGCACAAGACACCTCTGAAAGAATTGTAAGTAATACATTTTCAATTTTTTGTCTTTCTCCATATTGGTGTCTTTCTCAAGTAGTGACAGCACAATTAGATAAGCTGCTAAAAATTTCCTGGCTAAAGAAGCTAAAAATCCCTTTATGTTCATGTGCAAAGCAAGTTGCCAGGGTTTATCCTAGACATTTTTGCTTTGCTTTTCCTAAGAGCAGGCTCACTGTACTTTCAGGGAAGAGTTTTGTCAGCTGGGGTGTGTAGCTCAATGTGCATTTGAAGAACTCACCGAGTTGAGGGCTGGCTTTCATTTTCAGCAGTTGAAAGTCTTATGTATTTGGTCAAATGGTAGGTTTTAATTTTCTGGGCAGTAACAATCTCATTTGTCATTCATTTCTTTTGTGTTCTTTTTTCTTCTCCTGTTTTTGAAAATAAAATACTGTAAATGTATCTGGCACTCCCCATATTGTTATGCAGACACTTCCCATTCCTAGTATTTCCTTTCTTTACTATTCTCTGAGGGTATTCTTAGTACTTACAAATCAAAGGAAATGGATCTCTGTAGTTGAAGGAAGTAGTCTATAGTAAATTATTCCAACACAAAGTATAGTTTTTATGATAGTACTTGTATCTTCTTGTCCTCTCTAGAGGACATCAAGATAATACAGCTCATTAACAAAAGAATATTGTATGTTATTTTGAGGTTTTTTGTTGTTATGCTGCAACATAATGGCGGATGATGCATTTTAATAAGTGCTGCAGGAACTTGCATGAGGTTGCATGGAAGGTGCAAATTCTCCTATTCCACAAGTCTTAGAGATAATTCTTCCCGTCATTTATTAAATTGGTTGATATGTTTACCACATAAGAGCTATTTGCACTCTGAGGCACTTTGAATATGCAATGAATGCAAAGGGTTACCTTTAATTTAACTTGAACTCAAGGAGGCTGTTGGGTTTTAATTTTTCTTTTCAGCCTGCAATTTGTGTATTTACTAAAAGCACATCTTGGTATTTAAACAACAACCTATTCTCTGAAAAATACACTGAAGTGATAAGAGTTCTGTTTTGCATATGCACAGCAGCTCTGCCATCTTGGCCAAGCGAAATAATTAGATATTTAATGCAAAATGAGATGCTTAAATAGTCTCCTTTCTGTCCCCTGAGGATGAGATCTTGTAGGTGTGCTCACACATACAGTAAAAATAAAGCACAGGAACCGCACATCCTTTCATTCCAGTAACAATGTTGGTATCCTCTGCTGATACAGCAGAAGACCCAAGTCTTGGCCTTTTTCCATTGGCTGAAGTAATGGTTTAAAAACACTCTACAACTTCATTATCTAATTTTGAATTTCTGCATCTATTTCTGCAGCATGTGCAATGAAATGGCATGTTTCCATCTTATTTTCTATTCTCATCTTATTCTAAAATACTAGTGACTGTTTTATGGCCTGGAAGAGGTAGCACTAAGGCTAAGGACCTTTTCAAGGTGGCTGCTTGCCCACTCCTCTGCCAAAAATAGTGAAATCACTATTCCTTCCTCCTTTGCAGAGATGGTGAAAGCCAGATTAATTTTTTTTTTAAATCCCAATCCATGTTCTAAGGGTAGTGATACCTTCCTTTCATCTCTGTGTAATGCTGCACACTTAAGACACTTAACATGAGATGATAGGCAAGCTTCCACCTCCTTATTTATTCTGAATTTATTTTTGCTCTTTTAAGAAAGGGTTTGTCTGCAAAATATTTAAATCTTGTATTTTTCTCTGCAGAAAATACTTTTCTTGTTTTCCTGATTAAGTAAAAGATTATTTTGACACTTCTATCTTACCTTTATTATTAGATTTATTTCAGTACATTGACCTCAAATAGAAACCATTGGTCCTTTTTATTTTCCTAAATGCCATAGTAAAGGTTTGTATTAGTAATACATTTTTTTCTATCCCTTTACCAGACAAACTACTTATTCTCATGCAGTCTCTGAATGCCTTTCTTTATATGTGTCTTTCTTCACATTTTTATATATTTTTTTTAAATTATTTTTTTCTTTTATTTATGCCTTGCTTTATATTATTCTTTCTTTATTTGATAGTATAGAACATTCCTGGAGCGTTGATGCTTCCTTACACTTGTCTTCTAGATTTTGATGCAAACATGATTTGGTTAGAGCTTTGTGCTTTAATTGGGTTCCTTTGTGTTTTGTTGGTTTTAAGAACTGATAATGGGTAAATCCAGCTTTCTTTCAGAGGAGAGATTATTAAAAGTTGCAATGATGTTGGATCCCATGGCAGTGTGTACTCACTCTTCAGTACTGTGCTCACATCCTTTCTACACTGATGCATGCTGGGCCATTTTTTCAAAGAAAACCAATGAATACACATTTCGGTTTCATTAATTATTGCTGCTTGATGAGGTATTCCCAACCCCCATATAAGATGGCTCTGTAGCCTCCAAGAAGCATCTCTTCATTACCTGACTGCCATTTCAGGTTTGTTTGGAGCTCTGTTTAATAGCAGAGAGTGTTCCCTCGTGGATTGTATTGTGAGGGACTAGAGTCTGGCATTAAACGGTAATATCACCAAAACTGGGGATCATGCAGGGCTGTACTAGTCTCTTACGCTTTAAAAGCTCAGTGAGGTTTTAATGTCTTTTGTACTGTTTGGGTTTCTTTTTCCCATCCTTTCAAAATGCAGGAAACTGTGTCTTGTTTATTCAACTGTACACATTGGCCTAATGAAATAATGCCTTGCACTTTTTCTGGCAAATGGCTTTTTCTGGGTTAATGGATGCATATGTGAAAAGTCTTGGTTGATTTGACTTGTAAACAGAACTTCCCTAAAAATACCTAACTTGACCAAAATCAAATAGTCTTTAAAAAATAAGCAAACAAGAAATGGTTAAGAGCAGGAGTTTTGAGCCACATTACTACACTACAGATGACTGACCGACTTCCCTGAGCAATGCATTGTGCCTGTATAATTGAGCACAGTTTTCCCTTCCTATTGCAGTTAAACTGTTATTTTTTTCCAAGTTTCCTAGAGCACAGTAATAGCAATGCCAAGACAGACCAAGGTTGTTAGCCTCCTACTGTGTCACCAATAGTGGATAATAACAGGGAGAATACAGAGATGGGACTGAGATGCAGATGCTACTTTGGTATTGCAAGTGTGTTGCCAAGGGTGGTGTCCCCTCATTTATTAGCCCTTCATGGCCTGTTCTTACATCAATTTACCCTATTACTTTTGAACCTGTGATAATATTTACTACCCTGACATTTAGTGCTAAGCTTTTCCAAACCTTAAATGTGATGTATTGTGTAGTGTATGTTCTTGTACAAATAGCACTATTTCTTCTAATGGTGTGCCCATTCCTTTGAATGTATTGATCAGTCCAATTCGACTCACTTTTTTTACCACTCATAATTTAAAAGCAATGTCTTTATGATACCATTCATTAGTCACTGAGGCTGCAACATCTTTGTTTCATTTTAGATAGTGCAGCAGCTCATTCCGTACCTTGCATTGTTTAGTCACCCTTCTCTCTTTTCCAGGTCTTTCCCATCTCTTTGATAGAAGGGGGAAATGCACATGGTGTTGAAGTGATACTAATCATTGAATGCAGTCTCAATAATTAATTTCTAATGTATTTACAGCTTTTCTAAAATTTGATCTGATTTTTTTTTTGCCTGCTAATGGGCTCAATGCTGACATCAGAAGAAGCAAATTTTCGGGTTTGTCTGAACAATAATAGAAATAACTTGGAGCTTGACACTGTACCCATTAAATTTAGAGGCCCACCCTTCTTGTATTGTTTTACTACTCTGACATGGGCTTTGTGACTCATGACCTGTAAGGGTGCTTAACCCCTTTCTCCTGCTTCATTATTTAAGGGACTACTCCTTCCTGATATCATTTTTCCTAATACTGAAACCAGTACTCTAAAAATGTTGGTGGTATTCCTATTTTAAAAGGGAAGAAAAAGTCAAGCTAATTAAATTATTACAAGGTGACAATATTTGGAAAGCTTTTATTTTTACCCAAAGGCTAATGTTTTCTTAGAGATCTGATTTTGAACTACTCTGTGGGCAATCTCTTTTTCTATCAAAGCAGAGCAGAACACAGCGTGTTAATTAGGCCTATTATAAAAGAGGCTTGCCCTGGGTTGATTCTGAAACAGAAAATCAAGAGGCAGCAGAGCATGACGTATTTGGAACCGACACTATTGCCTGCAGCAGGGACTGCATTCATAGATCATATGTTTGCAAAGATGCAGCGAAGGGGGGGCTGAAGAATGGCTCCAGTTTTAAAATATTTAGCAAAAGGGTGTGTAGCCCCATTGGAAACACAGAGTGCCTCACTCGTGCTTGGCAGTATATATGGCCACAAGGCTGTGTCTGAAGGTTTTAATTAAAAATATAAAATGAGTGTTTCCTTTGTGTGTTTTTTGGGTTTTTTTTTGAACAGTGGTGTTTGTAGCAGCTGAGAGTCTTTAATATGATAATGAGATCCTGAAGTCTTTAATTTGATCATGGCTATGGGTTTTAGGTTCGTGAATAACATACTGAGGCCCCAAAAATATATATCTTCAGTAATTACTAAGCATGTTTTAGAAATGATGTAAAATTGACAGAACTTCAGGACCTTACTTTTAATTTATTTGGAGGTTTAAAAGGGTGAAATAAAATAAAGGAAAATGTAGTTCCAGGTGAATGTGGTATTGCAGTCGTGATCTCAACATTGGTCTTAAACTTTAGTAAGTAGCGTGGTAATGAGAATGTCTTATTTTACTGTTAGCTTCTTAAGCTGATGATACCTTGTCTTTTTAACTTTATTACTATGAAAGAAAAAATAGGTCACTTGAAATACATAGGTATTTTCCTGGGGTTTTTGCAGGGGAGGTTTGGATACACTGTCGTAAATTTTGAGCATTTGTGCATGATGTGAATAGAACAGTTTTGTGATACAGTTACTCCACATAACTGTCAGTGGTTCTCTTTCACATTGCTTAAAACCGAGGCAAGATTAGATGGCTGCTTCAGGATTAATATTTAACAAAACACAATCATTCATCTGTCCAGGAAGATAAAATGTGTTACTGAAATAGATCGAAAACAAAATAAGAAATGAGACTTGGAGGCATCTCTTCAGACACTGAAAACTTTACCCCATGCAAGAAGGAGGTCTGCCTTACATGGGTTTACATACAGGTTCTCTCCAGAACACATTTTTCTTTTCAGCTGCTTCTTTTTAATTGATCTTTCATTATCATCTCTCTCATATTTGCAGTGGCAGATCTTTTTGAGAAAACAAATAAAAGGACTGTAGTTTTGAAAGAGTTTCCAGTGGTGCCTTCTGCTGTGGCTGCCAGCACAACCTTCTTTCCTTCAACAAAGGCAGAACATCAGTCATGTGTATTGGTCAGACGTAAAACAAGATTGTACAGCAGAAAAATAGTCATGCTTCTGTGGGCCTCTGAATATTGAGTGTAGAAAATGAGAAGTTGTGTACAGGAGACAGATTGAGAGCATATATAGACAGCTTTCCTTGGAGCACAGTAGCAAGGAGGGTCTGCATCTGACAGTATCACAGATTTAAAACTGGTAAAGGTGTTGATTTGTTTTTCCTCAAGTGGCTGTTCTGGGCTTTTTTTACATCAAGATTGTAGGCTCCTTTGGGGTAGGAATTCCTGCTTTAATCACAGTGAGAATCTCACTGGGGAAGGCTTTCACATTAGATGCAAGAAAATCTGAACTTTTCATCATTTTCTTACAACTTATTCTTCTGTATTTGTTTCTTCAATTTGCTATAAAGTGTGAGGGTTTTTTATATAATGGATATGCTATATTAATCGTTTGCTTCATTTTAGGATAACTGTGCATATTCTTTGTGTTGTTTTAAATATCCTTTGCAATGGAAATAATCTTATTCATAGGCAGTTAAGTTGAACTAAGGATGTTAAATCAATTGCAAAAAAAATTTATTGCTGTTCAGTACTATCTATTTAATGGACCATTAGGCCTGGCTATTCTTTGTTTGAGTATTGTATAATATTAAAAGAAAGCAAAGGAGTATTAGACACAGTTGGGCCATTATCTTGCTACAGATACATATGAAATTCAAGGTGATAACTTGATTGAAACTACCTGCCCTCATATGCTTTTTCATTTTATTAAGGTTGTAATTGCATATGGCTAGTCTTAGATATATGTAAGAAATAGATCTATATTGTGATGAACAAATAGATTTGTGGAAAGCAATTGAAATGTTCTGATATCACACACAATCTTTAATTGTTAATTGATTGTTTTCCAGGAATAAGTAGGCATAGGTTAAAAGTTCTCAAAAATGCTTTAATATCCCATGATGTTTAGGCATGTGAAAGACTGCAGTTTTCAAAACACAGGATGATCAGCAGTTTGTGGAACTCAAGACTTCTTAACACAACTTCAGTCATGCTCCTTTTCCTTCCACCCAAATCAGACTGATTGTTATTAGCATATAAGGGAGATTTAGTTTTATGAAATCTCTGTATTTTTACCTATTTAGCCTTCATTCAGCATCTTTCTAAATTGCAAGTATTGTGGCAGGAGGCTAGCTGAGTCATAGTGATGCCAGTAAAACTTGACCTTTATTACCCAAATGAACGGGAAATGTAGGGTGAGACCTTATCCCCCTAAACTGTGAGATATTTTCCAGATGTTTGCCATCCCTACCTATCTTAGCAAATGGCAGTGACCTTGCTGAGATTTCTGCTTTTCATAAATGCAACAGAATAAATTTAGACCTGAGATACTTTCTTGATGTGAATTGTGAGTAAATATGTTCATTGCCTGATGCCTCTGAACTTTCTTGCTAATTATCAGGGACAGTAAGACATTGACCTGTTTTTTGGACATGTCCACTCGTAATTGCTTGATTAATAAAACAAAAGTGTTAATAAAGATGCTACTGTTAACAGTTGTGTCTGGTACCACTGATATTCCAGCCTTTAAGAGCACTGCTGTCATCATCTGGCCACCCCCCAAGGTGATGTTGCCTGCTGTTCTCTGTCACCTCCTGCCCTGCTCTGTCACCCTGTGCTGTCACAGCTACCTCCGGGCCCCTGGCGAGGGGCTGTGCTGGTCTCCTGCAGCTGCTTGCTCACGCTCCAAGGTCAGCTGCAGTTTTTAGCCTGTGCCCTGCTTCATGCTCTGCTGGTTGAATTGGTTAACTGCTGGGTATAGCCAAAAGGTGAGACCTCTATGTGTACGTGCGCAGTGCAAGTTGAGAATCACATGGCAGGCTGTGGGGCAAGCAGCTTTGGTCAGGTGGTGCACAAGCAAGTTTCTAGCACTGGTTTGGAGCCTTCTCTGAAACACTGCTGTTGTTGCCAGGCAGACCTATCCTGACAGCCCTGGTTATAGCAGACAAGGAATCAGGACAAAACCTGAGTGCAAATCCCTGCCTTGAGTCTAGTAATGAAATAAAGTGCTCAGGAAACCCAGTAGAAGTTCAGGTCAGCTCTCTGGGACAGGAGTTCTGTTTGAGAGTTAACAAGGGGGAGGTTTTGAACCAGCCTGTGATGCTGGGAGCTGAACATTTCTCAGCACTTCACTGACCCACAGAATCAAGGAGAACCAACAGCACAAAAATGGATAGATGTGACAGATCCACAGCTGGTGGGAACCAACAGCCAGGACAGTCTGGGTGTACTCGGTGTGGGAGCCCGAAAGCCCCAAACTGAGCTCTTTGTAAAAGGTATCTGTCATTGTCTAGTAACTGTTTTGTCTTTGGGATAACAGAGAATCCTGGATAATATATCCATCTGTCATTTTTACAAAGACAAGACTATTACTCTCCCATTTTCATTTTTTTTTAAGGAATGCTGTGTATTTGCAGTTTGATGTGCTTATGTGCGTGCCCATAAAAATCAAAGGCTATTGGTGCCTTCTTACACAACCAAAGTACCCTTATAAAAAGATTCTGACATTAAATATGTGCTAATGGTATTCAAATTATACGTCTGGTATAAGCAAAAGTATTTGCTTCTGTTTTGTGGTGTGTCAGATTTTTTTTTTCCTATAAAAAGAGCTATCATATTTAATTCAGGTAAAGTGTTATGATACACCTTCATTGCTCAATTGAGTCACACAAAAAAGTTGGATATGGTCCCAAGGGAGAGCATACTTTGAAGAATACAGTGCTTTACTTTTAATACTTGTTCTTCACTGAAGTTTATATTTGCTTGAAATACAAATTATTGGCATGTTAATTGGCCAGATACCTGTATGTGAGCATGGTAGTCCAAAAGTTCCATTGCTTCTATTTGATGGAAATAGGCTTTTTTAATTTGCAGTTTTGTATTTTATGTTTTAATTCATGTTTCTAGTATTTCAATTCAGTTCCTTTAAAGGACTTTGTTACAGGATCAAATTTATTTTTTTATCACAGACCTGTGTTATTTTTATTTATATTTCTGAAATACTCTCCCCAAATAAATACATAATGATATCTAAAGGAAAGACATATTTCATAAATCCCAGCTAAATAGAGTACAAACTAAAAGCAGTAAGGATGGTGATGGAGTATGAGTGGAACAGCTTGAACACCGAGGTTCTACTTGAAATGCTGCTGGACCTTCCAAGCTGCTCTCAGTCCAGAGAAATACTGTTAGGACATCTGCAGGTGCAGCGAGTCACATGAGGAGGAGGTGAACAGGTTAGCAAAGAGTAGACCTGGGCCGGGGTGTAATTTACAGAAGACATCTTGGTTTGAAAGACAGGTGTCTGCTAATAAAGGTGGAAACCCGCCTTATAATAGAGGATATAACCCCCCTTCCCTCTAAATTGTTATAACTTTGAAATCAAGGGCTCGCAGGCAAAGATATGGGAAAAGGAAATAACAGTTCTTTACTAGTATCTAAAACGAGGAAAGGAAGCAACAACAGTGATAATAACAAATAGACAAACCAGAAACCCAGTGGTAGCTTCTCTGGGCTGCCAGACACCACCCCGCCACTTTTGGCGCAGTTACTGTCACGGCTGGCAGGGGAGAAAACAAGGCAGTCCTAAGCTGGGTCCCTGCGGCAGCAGTGAAAAGAGGCGCAAGTCCTCTCCTGACACCCTGTTAGTCAGGGTGGTGGTAGCAGTCCAAGTGAAATGCTTCTGTTGAAGCGGAGATCCTGTAGAAAAGTATGGTCTCTGCCAGGAAGTCCAGTGATAGCTCTCATCCTCTGTGAGTCCACTAGGCTGATGCCCCCAGGGTTTCCAGAAACCATGTTATATCCAGGTGGGAATGCTTGGCTCCTTCCCCCTGGGTGGAGCATCTTACAATGGGATGAGATAATTCCATGAGTCATGCGGTGGGCACTTGATAGCCCATTAACAGAGATAGCCCTCGGAGGGAGTTATCAGGGGTGAGTCATAGATAACAAAATGTGCCCCACCTGCTTTAACAGCTTGTGGAGGTGGTAATAGAATATATCTATATTGCAACCTAGGACAGAAGAGTATCCTGTAGTCCTAGTGGTTTAAACATAGTGTCTTAAAAGTTACATAGAGCTCAACAAACTGCTCAAGACTTCACCTCTTTTGGAAAGTAGAGCGGTATCTGCAGGAAGCATCATACACTGTAATCAGCTTGGCATTCTTTCAATTGAAAGCAAAGGAGGCACAAGGAATAGGTGAATGGCCAAATAAAGATAATAAACAGGAGCTCTTTATGTCAAGTTTTTCTGATATTTATGTAGGTATCCAGTCTTGATGAACATTTTGAGGATTTAGATTGGGGATGGAGGGGAGTTCAGGCATTTTGGACAGAAAAATACACTTGTGTGAGTGATAATTCTTAGTAAGTACAATAAAGGAGAAAAATGGCATAAAACACATAATGGTAAACTGAGTTTCACAGAGTCTGGCATTAAGGTAACAGAAATCAGTAGTTGTTCCCTAAAAGGCTGTTTAAATTGAAGCCAAGTGAATGCATTTCATTTGTTTCACATGGGAACTATTGCAAAGCAGTGCAAGTGAGTTGGATCTGCTAAAACCAGAAATCTCTCCCATCTCTCTGGAAAACATTCCCACTTTAAAGTTATGTCAGTTCAGTTCCCTTCATGACAGTAGTTTTGAACTTAACTACCCATTTAGCAAAGGAGAGGGCAAGCCAGCATTGAAGGTTTTGAAATTATATATTCTGGTCTCATGAAAATTTCATAGTTAAAATAAATAAATAAAAGCTTTCCAGAGTGAAATGCTGTGGTTATCTAATCTATGTGGTTATCATAATAAACAGCTATTGATTAAATTGAGGAGCTACTTGGTCTTTAGCACTACATGTGGGAGGTGGTTTCTGGCCAGAACTACACTATGGTATGGTATACTTTATTATTTCTGTTTCTTTTGCCCCCCTTTTTCTTCTTTTCTTTTTAGGGTGGGTTTTTTTTTTTTTTTAATCCATACATCATCAGATCTGTTTATGCTATTTTTGCACATGATGGGATTTTTTTTTTTGTGGGCAACGATTTTTCACTAGAGACTGGGCATAAGAATGGAGACATAAATATAAACATAAGAATCAGCAGATATTGAAACTGGTTTTCTTAGTGCCAGTGTTTAAACTCAGTTTGATGTAGATATATGGAGTATTTTGAGACAGGTTATTTTTAAAAGCCATGATACCAGGCCTGGCAGATTAATACTTTGTTTTGGTAAATTTTCTTCCTGTTCCACAGCACTTCACCCAGTTAAGAGTTTGTGCTATTGGAATAGATTCAAAAGACAAATAGCAAGCTATTGATCAAGGACCTCCTGGTAGAGATAAATCCAGCCTTAAACCTGCATAAACCGGCTTGTTGAATTTAGCTTGGCTATTTATACTGTCCCATCGTGCTGTATTTAGAGCTAAGGGCTTGGTGACAGGAGTTGAAAGTTTGTGATCTGCTTTAGCTTGGAGGATGAGATGTGCTAAATGAAACATTAGAGTTCTTCTATGCTTTGTTCTGTCCTAATGGAAGTTGTCAGGGGCTTTTAGTTGTCTGGGGTATTTTGCTGGAAAAAGAATAAATTTATTTTAACATAAACTCAGTCATTTGTGAATACTTTAAACTAGAGCAAATATTTTCTGCAGTTTTGTTAAAAATAGCATGTCCTAGGGACAGAGGAAGCAGCTGTGTAAAGTATCTGCCTATTGCTACATTTTCAGGATTTCTGTTAATGATACAAAGTCAGTTGAAATGACATCCATTACATATTTGTCCAAACAAGTGGAGAAGAAAAATAAACAATGTGGTGCTGGAGAATCCATTAGAATTGTGTATCTCTGCCTGTCTTTCCTAATCAGAGGAGCTGATGTCTATATTCTGCCCACAGTTACTTCTCTAACACATATACATCACACTGAAAAGCGCTAAGACAAGTGAGGTTTGCCTGCCTAATACATGCTGTTACTCATCTTTACTCTTTTGTGGTTCATATGTATACAGATAAAATTTGCATGCTCTGAAGGATGCATAATGGTTTTTAAAATGATAGTTTTCTTCATGAAAAGGAACAAAACTATTCCTCTACTGAGTAGATAGCTTCTTTCATTTAAGGACCATAAATATTCTTGCAATAATGCAGACAAATTTTCCCAAAGGACAAGATGACTGTAAATAAAGTGGGTGATGTGAAAGTCTTTATTAATGGTTATGCTGTTAGATTCAGCAAATGCTACTCTGCTATGCCACAGGTTACAATTTTTTCTCTGTAGATTTTTATTTACGATTAGTGTCAGCATACAATTTGAGCCAGGACTGTATACTAAGGTACTAGAAATGAATATAGCATGTGGTAATCCTGTTCCATACCTTGTTAGTGCTTTTGTCCTCTTGTGTCTTTTGTTAACCTTTGTTTTCCAGGTATCTCATAAATTGCTTTCTGTACAGGTCCATTACAACACAAATTAAAAATGGCTATTACAAAATACTGTATTTTATAATTACATTTCATTAGCATTTTAATAATTACTAAAATCTAGCTTTTCTACTTAAAACATCTGTACTAAGAGTGAAAGGGTCTCCAGTTTTAGTAATTTTTGCAAACTGTTTATCTCTCTTAGTTTTGGATATGGCTCGACATGTTCCCCTGTACCGAGCTCTGCTGGAATTGCTCCGTGCTATTGCGTCCTGCACATCAATGGTGCCGTTACTTCTTCCTCTGTCAGGAGAAAGTAGTGAAGAGGAGGAAGAACAGCTGGAGTCACAAGCTTCTGTTGGGACTTTGTTGGCCAAAATGAAGACCTGTGTAGATACCTATACCAACCGACTGAGGTAAGCACTTTATCAGCCCTAACTTTCATTTCAACTGTACTGCGTGGTTGTGGTTTAGGAATGGTACTCCCCAGTTTAGTGCTCTCACTGGGATTGTCCAAACCACGCTGCCCATTGCTCGCTCCTGCCTTCCCCTCCCCCTGTGGTGGGCTGGAGAACAGAACTGGAGCCACAAAAGGTAAAAATCATAGGTTAAGAACAATTTACTGGAAGCAGCAATGAGATAAGAAAACAAACAGTAACAGCAACAATATTATTAACAAAAGTGTACAAAAGAGTGATTCACATACAAAAATGCTCACCACAGAGCTCAACCTAACTGCAGCTACACCATCCTGACCCCTCCCTCCAGCTCAGAACAGGCATTATCCAGCTGCTCCCTCCAGTGTAGAATTGGCACCACCCAGCTGCTACCTCCACCACGCTTACTTGACCAGAAGGAGCACCTTAGTCCCAGAGGAGAGTCCCTTTCCCCTGCCCCAGCAATGGTCTGAGGTGGCATAGAATAACGTCTGGGTCCTGGCCATGCCCCCTCCTGGATACTGCAAAAATTAACCCCGTTCTGGCTGGAACATGTGCTTTTATCTGTTATGAATATAGAAAGTGAAAGAAGATTGAGTTCTGTGTATTTCTCTGAATGGATGCTGCCATCCAGAGTGAGACTATACCATCTGTTTGATCTAAATTTGTATTTCTATGTATCTGTCTGGTTTACTGTACTATGTACAGGGAATGATTTGGGTATGACAGACATAAGCTGGTAGATTTGCATACTCTTGTCATTTCATTGGTAACTATAAATGTTGCAATACAAATTTTTATTTATTTTAATAATTTCCTGCTTCCAGTAATTAATTGGTTTCTTGATTCTGTTTACTTGCTTCCAATTTAAAGACAGCTTGTTAAGAAGTAATAGCCTGTCCTTCTCTGCAAAATTTAGTGCTGTCCCTAAGTATATGCTGAAACATCATGGAAAGAAGGTAAATACAATGTCAGGAAAAGGTGTGCAGAGAATGTTCTTTCTCCCGCTGTTAATTCAGAATATTTACTAACCGTTACCTGAGAGACTTTTTGAGAAGGAATCTCATTACTAGGAACTCTTTCTAGTAACTCTTGATGAACTGGACTTTACCCATAAATTTCTCTAATCCTTCTTGACTGAGATTGCAAGTCTTGCTTATCAAGCATGTAAGGTACCTGTAGTGGGATTTTTTTTTTTTTTTTGCTAGCTTAGTGCAAAGGAAACAGAACTGGGAAGGACAAAAACCAGTTCTTTATGTTGGATACCCACCTTAAAAAGTCAGGTTGTGTTTGCTTGCAGTGTTATGTCCATCACAGTACATGTAATCTTAAAATAGGAAAGATATGTCCCTTCTGTGTAATCCTTTTCCAATACTGGTGTATGTAATTCTCCACCAGAATTGCTGACTGTTTTTCCTTTGCTAATCTCATCGTCCATTAGCCTCGGATTTAATGGCCATGGAATCCTGTATCTTCTCATGTCACTTCTCCAGGATGAAGTTGACAGAGTTTCTTTGTGGGAATGGCACATGACTGCTGTTCATAAGCTCTTTTCAATTTTGTAAAGTAAATACAGTATGAGTAGTTCTTCAGTGCCAGCTTAGGATCTAGAAACAAAGAAGAATTCTAGAGTCATAATCAGTATTATTTTAATATTAGACAGATTTGATAAGTATTCTGTGGTTGGTTCTTTGTACATTATCTGTACAATTTTCTTGTTTTACTTGGATATACCAGCACAGAAGGAAAGCTTATCTTCTATTGGTTGGTTTAAACATAGTGCTGTTTGTCTTAAAAGCAGTGTGTTGACAAGGATGAAAACATCAACAGCCTGAACAGCCTGGAATCACTGGGTGGAAGGTTTGAATTCTCAGCATTTTAGTTGAAGGTGTGCCAGAAATACAAGCAAGTTTTGGCATGAATTTCTTAAATGGGACAATCTGCTGTTCGTTTTAGGTCAAATTGGCAGAACAACAACCCATAATTGTGGGTTCTAGTTTCAAATGCAAAACATCACATCCTCTGAGCAGCAGACTTCCATGTCGACCATGTCATCTCTGTGTTGGAGTGGGAGTGTCCACTTTGATCCAGAATTTAAGGGGAACAGTTTTGGTTTTGGACTCCAGTTATCCTTTACTTTCAAAGGCCATAGTATTCTGTTAGAAAATTGGGAAATTTCTGGATAATGGAGAAGACATTTAGGTATGAGATGGTTTCTTATGACTGTTTGAGTGCTAGGGAGTCAAAAGCCATCAGTAATTGGAAAGTAGTCAGGCTGGTTAATGGGTTGCCACCGAGGGCTGAGTTTGAGACATGAGCTTGCTGTGATGGCTGAGCCCTTTGCTGCAGAGAGCTGCTGATGTGTGGCAGAGCAGGCTCATTGGAACCACCATCTGCTGGGTGAGCTTCATGGCAAATGGTTGATTCTGGCAAAATGAGATGATGGCTCATTCATATGATCCATTATCTAGCAAGATTACCTATAAAATTCCTAACTATGCTTCATGGGGATTCTGGAATACAACCAGGTAGGCAATTTCTCTGCTATGGCTTTTCATTGTCTTCATTATTCAGCTCTTTTGGAGAACTTCTATGTGAGAGACTGCATTTTGCAAACAAAAAATACTTGCTTTAGAACTGGGCTCCAAGAATCAAGGCCTAATTTATTTTAATTTATTTTTCTTTAAAAAACATCTATCAGTTCCTTCTGCTGCCTGCTGAAGCTCACATTTGGATCTGATGGTTGTCTGCAGAGAGCAGTCCTGCAGCCCCTGGTTTGAATGCTTCAGTTTAATGTCTGTAAATGGTGCTTCAAGCCCCAAGGTGGAGTTGGTGGAGCCATCTGGGGGGAGGTTACCAGCTTTCATCTGGTCATTTGCAAAGGCACAGTCCCTTGTTTGTTTTGCCTGATTTCAGACGATTTGTTTAAGAATCTGTGAATTACTGGAAGGAACTAATGTGGAGACCATTCAAACCCGGCATAGTTTTATCCCAAGACAGTGAGCCCCAGTCTAAGACTGAGCAACATCGTGCTATAAGCACTGTCCCTGTGGTGCACAGGGGCTGAATGGTTCATTGGCCTTGCTCTGCAAATGCTTTGATAAGGGTATCATTCTGTATCATCACATTTACCTCCAAGTATCAGGCACGAGTGAGTAAGTATTAGTATTGACTTTGAAAATTAAAGTTGCCTTGGGAGTGTATAATTCATTATTCATTTAGCACAGCATAAAGAGAAGGCTGTCATCTTCTAGCACAAGCTAAATTAAAGGCTTAAATTATTAGCATGTACACTGCTGTCTCTTCTAGCAAATATATTAGTGACTGTCATCCTTTTAAAATGTGAGTTGACATTTTCTCTGCTTTTTCTTCAATGGTTGAAAAACTGTATTGGGAAGTTTCTGTGTCTAAATTAAATATTTGGCGCCTCCTCCACTCTGAAAATCGTAACATTTGGATAAAGGTTTTTCCTGCATTAAAACTCAGGAGTTTGATGAAGCGGTTAGCTATCTGCGTGCATAGATTTCTGTGCAGGCTGATAGAGTGCTAGGAAGGAGCTGAAGCATCTTACTGGCTTTGTCACTTCATTTTTGGTATTTTGTTTCTTCCTTTATATAGTTCTGAGAGAGCCATATAGTTCCCAGCAACTCCTTCTCTCGAGCTGGGGACCTACTGGTGCCTCTTCAGCACTTGTCTGTGACACAGGTTGGAGCTCGCTCGCTGAATCCTGGCAGGTCTGCAGCAGTGGAGATGACAGCAAGAAGGGAGAATCATATTTTCCCAGCTAATGGTGTGCTTTGCCCACATTTTATGTCCTCACAAATGGTAGTCATCAAGTTGCTTTTCTCACGTGCACACAAAGCAATACCATGTGTTTCAGATTACACTAAGAAATAGTTTATGGACTGAAAAAAATCATCTTCAGTAAAGCTGTAATTTTGACCTTGAAGGATTCCAAGATTGAATCTGATTAAGAAGTTATTTTGTAGGGTCCATAGAGAGCCACAAGGCTGCAGCAGGCTCATGGAGGCCTTTTTGAGTGACTGTGACCCTCACAGTGACTCTGACCTTTGTTTACTTTGTGTGCTCTAAGATTTCCCCAGTGTACTGGTGATATGTGAAACCCTTTGAACTTTTTCATGGGCTTTGAATTACATTTTTGTCTCAGTCCTTTTATAACCATACAGTTTAGGGAACAAAAGAGGCTTTTAGATTTTCCAGACGGGGGTGTTTAGTTACATGAGGGAGATGGGTACATAGACCAGATTCACACCTTCATCTTCAGTTCCAGAGCTGTTTTGTGCGAGATTTTAATCTTCTAGTGCACCTGTTCTTTTCAAGTTGCATTATTTGATAGCCATGATAAACGTATTTTAAGGATATGTTTTTAGAAAGGGCTGCTGTGGTCTTCTAATATAAAAGAAATATAAAATGAAATGTAATCGTTTATGTCTGCAGTGATGTTCAGTTCTATCTCACATGGCAAAACTCTGTGAGCTTTAAAAATTATCATCAGTGTGAAAGTACATATGGGTGGGGAACATTTGACAGATTTTCCCATCTAGAGTCTAGGGAGTTACTTTATTTTCCATATGTTGATTGTAAATAAACTGAGAAACTACTGCAAAGTACTGTTACATTTCTCCAAACATTTGTGAATAATGCTAAAGTAGAGAAAAAAAATGAGGCAGATGCGTACCAGAAAGATAAAGAGGGACTTTTTACAAGGGCATGCAGTGACAGGAAAAGGGGGAATGGCTTCAAATGAAACAGAGTAGATTTAGATTAGATATTAGGAAAAAAAATTTTACCGGGAGGGTGGTGAGGCACTGGAACAGGTTGCCCAGAGAAGCTGTGGATGCCCCATCCATGGGGTTTTAAGACCAAGGACTGGATGGGGCTCTGAGCAACCCGGTCTACTGAAACGTGTCCCTGCCCAGGGCAGGGGGGTTGGAATGAGGTGATCTTTAAGGTCCCTTCCAACCCAAACCATCCTGTGATCTCACATACCATGCAGGATTGATTACACTAAGTTGGTATTCTTTTGAATCAAATAAAGGTAGGAAGACAAAATGGGGGAAGAAAAAATGCATGTCATCATTAATAGGAGTCTTGCAAGCTATGGCAGTATCAGTTTTTCCTCAAAAGCAGGGAAAAAAGTTACCTATACCCTAACTAACCCTTAGAATATACAAGCAAAGACTTGCGTGACGAAGCTAATGTTGATAAGGCAGTATTTCTGGTTTTGGGAATTTGTGATACCAGCTCCCTTATCCTCTAAGAAACTGACTGAAAGCTGTGATTAGGCAGAATCAAGATCAAAAAATGAGACTTGGATGGGGCAGAGGTGTGGCTGAGTTAGATTTAGTCCTGCATTTCGCTTCCTAAACTGCTCTTCCACAGGTATGGCCTGTCTCAGAACTTAGGCAGCTTGATAATGCAGACCCTCACATAAGCTCCAGATAACTACAGCTGCCAGGGTAGAGCTGTTCTGCAAACACGTGATTTCAAAAGTGTCTTCTGAGGAGAGGCGGAGTGAGGGTGGCGTTGTCTGTTGTGCTCATGGTTGCTGTGGACAGAATGTCCTTTCCTCAGTGGCACAGGAGATGTTAGGAGAAGACATTCTCTTTTGGTAGTTCAAAAGTGCTGAAGTGTAACTGTTGTGGACAGCAGGGAGAACAAGAGGAAATTAGCTTATTGGTACTGAAAGTTTGTGTTTGAGTAAATGTCTCCTTTTCCTGCTGCTTCAACTAGATACATATTCCTTGTCTGCTGAGGTAGTTGCTGTCGGTAACTCACTATGTCTGTAGGAGTTTTTAAGCACATGGTGAAACATTGTGCTTAATGAGGCCAACACCTTGATTTTTTTGATTCTAAGACCAAGTGGAAGGAAGAAAACCAAACAAGCATTCTAAATTGTAAAACTATGTGGAAGATAAAAGAGCCACAAGATAACTGTTTTGAAAATAAATTTGTAAGAATTAATTTTGCTTTCAGTACCTTCACCAAGCACATTTTTATTGCTTTTCACACATCTTTTTCTTGCATAATGCCCACTGACATTTTACTTTAGCTAGAATTTCTCCAAGGGTTTTGTGGCAAATAGCTTAAGGCTTCTGCATCAGTACCAGGCAGATCTAAATCTGTATACCTTTCTAGAGACTGGTAGCTGCTAGCATGTGTGTGATGTTAAAAGAGGTTATCACTGAGGTTTAGTAGGTTTAAATATATATTTCTGAACATGCTTTTAGTAGGTTATTAAAAAAATATTGGCCTAGCTTTCCACAAGGAAAAATGCAGTAATGAGGATTGGAAAATGTGAATGGGAAATGCAGCTGCTGCTTTTTTGTCATACAATGTTCCTCAAATGCAACCTGGGGCTGGCTGTGATGCCTCTGATTCCTCCAACTCTGAGGATCTGAAAGCTCAGAATTCAGCTTGAAGTCAGCAATGGGCTAACATCCTTTTGGATTAAATCTGGAGCAGGGAAAATGGACCGTGCTGCAGTAATGTATTTTGTTATTAATGTTCTCTAGGGATATTCTATTTGATTAGGTACAGTTCAGAGACTATATTCAGTACTACTGTAATCACCTCTACTGAATAGTTTAGAGAGTCATTCAATTATGCATGATTTCAGTCCAGATTAAAACACAGAAAGGTTATAGTTGGTAAAATATGTTTGCTATATCAAGGCATTAAATTGCTGTTTTTACTTGTGCAGATGGCTTCCTGGTTTGCCTCTAGATATGTTAGTGAGAAAACCACTTCATCTTGGCTGTTGAACTTGTTTGGGTCTCAAAATGAACAAATGCTTTTGAAACAAAAATATATGGAAATTGTTGTAAAATAATTAGGGTGCTGTTAGCATTAAAATCTCCTAAGTTTTGCAGGATGACTTTAAATTTATGCTACCTCTTAAAACATAGAAGCTTTTAAATATGCACATTTAGGTTACATTTGTATCAAATACCCCTGTCCTCATTTCAACAGTTGACTGTGCTTGTAAGGACTGGATTCAATTGCTAGGCAACTAGCTTCTATCAAACAACAGTGCTAGTAAGCACTGTATTTTCAAATAATGTCATTAGAGAGGTGTTTGAATTGGCATTTTGATTTGCAATACTTTGATTATAAACATCCAGTGTAACCTAGATGCTTTTTATATTTTGAGACTTTTAAAATTATGATACAATTAACTGTTTTTGAAATAAAAAGTCTACATTTCTATAGCCCAGAAGAGAACTGCAGAGAGAGACAAACTTAGTGTCTGACCCACGGTCTTGTTCTGGGTTGATGTTCATCTGCATGCTGTGAATTTTTACTGGAGGTTTCCTACCATTAATGTATTTTCAGTAATTGCTAGTGTATTGTGTAGCAGGAAGGAGCACTTTCTGACCTATTTAGGACTTCGTTTTGCACGAGGATCTGCAAGGATGAAATGCATATTCATGACATGATCTTCATTAGATTGATTTTGTAAGCTTTTCTAATACTTTGTGAAGGTGTGCAGACATCAGGTCAGCCTGCAGGGTAACAATCAGGAGGACTGAAAGGTTGAAGCAGACACTGCTGTACTGGAATCGCTGGCTTTGTGTTCATATTTCACTCCTCATACCAGACGTATGTCTGTTTGTTAAATCAAGGCAACATGGTCAGTGTTGTAACTGCTGATTGTTGCATTCAGTGATTAACCTGAAGGTACAGAGACACATTCCATTTCAGAAGGCTTGGTTTAGTCTTGATCCTTTATCTTTGGTATTTTTCCCTGTTGACAGATATGCTGAGTGCTATATGACTGGTTGAAAAATATTCCCTCACGTTATATCCTATTTCTTTGCCCCATACAGATCTAAAAAAGACAAAGCTAAAGCAGGAGTAAAACCAGATACTTCTGACCAAGAACCAGAGGGACTGACCCTCCTGGTGCCAGACATCCAAAAGACTGCAGAGATTGTTTATGCTGCTACCACCAGTCTGCGCCAAGCAAACCAAGGTAAAACAGAAACACTTCTCTAAGTACTGGATGATGTTAATTTGTAATACAGTCGTTTACAGATAACTTATAAATTAGCTTAAAAGCCAGACAAAACACTTCCCTCCCTCCTTCCCAACCACTGACTGCATTTTCAAAGGTGGTTGGAACCTTGTGGTAGTCTTAGATGTTTTGATCAGGAAACAGAATAATTCAAGTAAAAGTATTCCTCACAGCTTCCAACACAATTATGTCGCACCTTTTTTATTATTACTTGTCTTAGCGGAAAACAACATACGTGTTTTAGTAGTAAAACCTTTTCTGCTAAAACTTAATCTTATGAATTGGATTAACTATTAAGTAGATGAATGCAGAACAAAAATGTGAAACATGGATTGAACTTGCAGATGTTTAAAAGACCATCTGGTTGTCTAGTAAAGAGAACTAAAGAACTAAAGTAGTAGGGAGTACACTTTATAAAAGCATGTATAATCAGCTCCTGGGTTTGGAGACTCCAAGAATGCATGTGGGAATAGCCATCCACACAAGCATTTGTCATACTTCCTGTTTTAAATTAAAAAAAAGATAAATTAAAAGAAACAATAAAAGAATATTCAAAGAAGCAGCAGCAGTCATGAATTATTTCTGAACTGAGATTAGGATCTTTATTTACTTTATTTACTTTATTCAGATAATGAAATACACAATAGTGAGAAAAAGAGATTTGTATATCCTGAGTGATGCCCAATTTTGAGATTTCTTTGCAAAAGAATGTAACCATAAAATGTCAACACTTGCTGTGCTCTTCTTGGATTTACACATAATCATCAATTAATTACAATTAATTTACAAATAATCATCACATTTTATATAACAGAAAAGAAGATGGCTGAATACTCCAAAAAGGCTGCTGTGAAGCCCAAGCCTTTGTCTGTTTTACGGTCCCTTGAAGAGAAGTATGTGGCTGTCATGAAAAAACTCCAGTTTGGTAGGTTGAGAAGCGTGAGTGTTTGTGTTTCAGAAGGCAGACACTGAGCAAATGTGTGTTCTGTTGAACAGAGTCCCTTATTATTTTTAAAGTTGACAACTGTTACATATGTGACCACTGATAATTTTCACATAAGGAGAATTATACATCTGTATTTGCAGGTTACCAACTCATGAACTCTTTGAACTAACAACAAATGTTTTAAGCATGCTCTAGAGTAATTCAAGCGGCCAGATGAATTCAGTCATGGTGTTCATGTTTTCATTACAGCAATGATTTTTTGTGAGTCTTTCAGTTCTCAAATTACATTAAAATGTTGTTTGATTTTTTTTAAAGCTGAAATTAATGTAGCTTTTATTTTTTAAATAGAAAAGAATTCAAATCAAAATGTGTTTTTTAAATGAAACTGCAGTAAATTTCATTGTGTCCTTTCATGAAGTGCAATATGTTGCATTTGGAAAGTGTGATAAGAATTGGTCCTTACTTTGGCCATAAAGGGAATGTATAACCAAAAAAAAACTCATAAAGAAGTAAGAGTATCTTATCCAAAAAAGAGCTATAAAATTATTGTAAAAACATGCTCACTGAGTATTTTTTGAGTTGCAGTGACAGCATTTGCATTCACATTTTTTTGCTGTGGTATTGGTAAGAGATTTTCCTCACAAATGTTTGTGGAGTATATGCCAAGAGTAGGAGTTAGAAAGGTTTGTAGGAAGTGGGAGCTTTTCCCTCTGGCAGCTGTGCTTCAGACTTTGTGTAGCAAGTGATTAAAGAAAACTGTCTCCACTGTAGTTTTTCGCGCTTCTTTAATATCATTGCAACAGCACACGAGTAAATACCACTGGCACTTGGCTTTGCATAGGTTTCATTATTAACATTATTATGTATTTGTAAGTATCATCATATTCCTGGTCTGGAATAGCTGGTAGCTTTCCAAATTGGGAGTGGTGTATATTTGACAAGTTGCATAGGAAAGCTTGTTAATTAGCTGCAGAAACTATTTCAGCCCAGCACTGTTAATGCTTTGGTTTCTGTGATCATTGTTAACTCACAAAATACATATTTTTTTGCATTAGTGTGATCCAGATTAAACTTTCTTGATTTTAATACTCATAATCTTTATCCAAGACTAATCCATTATAAACTTCACTCCTTTCCTGATGCATTAAAATTTTTTTCTCTCCTAGATACATTTGAAATGGTTTCTGAAGATGATGACAGCAAATTGGTTTTTAAAGTAAATTACCACTACATGTCTCAGGTGAAAAATGCGAGTGACGCCAACAGCGCTGCCAGGGCCCGACGTCTGGCTCAGGAAGCTGTGACCCTTTCAACCTCACTGCCTCTCTCGTCCTCATCCAGCGTTTTTGTACGTTGTGATGAGGAGCGGCTTGACATAATGAAGGTAAAGAAGCAAAGCTGGGTTTAGTTCTCTCTTTAGCGTGGCATAGAAGTGTTTAGGAAGGTGCTTGAAATCTTAAGAAAAAACAGAAGTATTTCATGTGTACTTTAATTGCTGTCCAAACATTAACATAAGTGGTAGTATTTGAGTCTGAGTCTGATTTCTCAGCAAGTTGGCAGGGGCAGGGAGAGTCCATCGGCCCCAGGAGTGCTGTGTTAGCCAAGGAGTCTTCACAGAACGAAGTTCATTCTTCTTCAGCTATTCCAAAGGGAAAAGTTTAGTGCTGTTACTCCATTATGATCCAAACATATCTTCACATGTGATCAATTAAGTTGTAGGCAGTAGGTATGGAGAAGTACACTGAGTGCCTCTGGACCTGGATTTTGAAGGAAAAAACCTCTTAAAAGCATCCAATAGAAAAAAGTTTTAGCTCCTTCTGTCTTGCTTTCCATTTGTAATCTGGAGAAATGAATGTTCACAGAGGGCTTTGCTTACCCACAGTATCAAATGAACAGATTGACAGCCTGCGTATGGCTGTGATGTCTAGTAATTCCTGCTACGTAGCATGTGGAAGTGATAATCAATAATTCCTGCTATGTAGCATGTGGAAGTAGAATGCTTCATATAACTTACAAAATCTAAAGTGTGTGATAGATATAAGGATGGGAATTTTAAGTATTCTTTTCTTTTATTTTCTTTTTAACACTGGTAGGTTCTCATTACTGGTCCTGCAGACACCCCGTACGCAAATGGTTGCTTTGAATTTGATGTATATTTCCCACAAGACTATCCTAATTCCCCTCCACTTGTGAATCTGGAAACAACTGGAGGCCACAGCGTGAGATTTAATCCAAACCTCTACAATGATGGCAAGGTACGTCAGCTGGGTTCCTGTCTTGAATGTAACAAGGAAGTGGAACAGATGAAAACTTCTTCCTTTTGCGATCAAATGATCGATCAGCCATTCCCAACATACAGGAGGAAGCTCTTTGGTTAATACTAGTCTTCAGACAGAAATGAAGAGGGATTTACCAGTTTCAAGTAGGAATTGTCCCCTTTCTAAATGGTCTTGGAGATTTTTGGAGATCCAACCTTTATGAGCTGGATTGGACCAAAAAAGCAAGTACCTTCGACTGAGAAAAATGTTCTTTTCCACCATTTTTTGCTAAAATAACCCGTCACAAATCTGTTTGGGCTAGCTTAAATACCCTTTCCATGGACAAATTATGCTTCATATCAGCTGCAACTGAAGGTGTTTGCCGAGTGCCTTGTCTCTATTTTTCCATTTCCTTTCTATTAATGTGGACATAAAGTCTTCACTAGAAATTACATTCTATCTCCATTTTTCTTTGTCTAGCTTTAAGTCTTGGCAAATACTTGCCTTTAAATTTCTTCTGTTTATTTTGTCTCCCTGTGTTGGATTGTTCCATTTCACAATAGGATTCAAGAACACCATAGATTTCCCTAAAGTTCAGATCAATCACAAAAGTTAAGGAATAATTCCAATTTCTTGATGGTCTGTGTGACAGAAACCAACTTTTACATGCTTAAGCAGAATGACTGTCTTTAAAACCCACAATTACAAGTGTTATAACAGTATTTAAAGCAGAAATTAGAGAATTGGACAGTATTCATGATTGGTTTTTTTTTTGGAGCCACTAGAATCCATAGGTTTGCCATGAGGAAAAGTAATCTGCCTTGCCTTGTTTGTTTATTAACAAACATGCTGTTCTTGCTTATCCACACTATTTTTATCTGTTTTCCTTTCAAAGTAGTTTCATGATCTTTAGCTGTGCCGGGGAGTTTTAGGTTGGACTTTAGGAGGAATTTCTCCACAGAAAGGATTATTAGACACTGGAATGGGCTGCCCAGGGAGGTGATGGAGTCACCAACCCTGGAGGTGTTTAAAGGAAAGACTGGATATGGCACTCAGTGCCGTGGTCTGGTTGACATGATGATGTTCAGTCACAGGTTGGACTCACATTCAATCACATTTTGTCCTAATATTTGTGTGTGGTATTAATAATGTCACCTTTTCAGGTGTGTTTAAGCATACTTAACACATGGCATGGGAGGCCAGAAGAGAAATGGAATCCCCAAACCTCAAGTTTTTTGCAGGTGAGTAATTTCTTCTTTCTCTTCAGATGTCATTTAGGAGTAGTAAGTGGTCTCTTGGTCCTAAGGATTCCTTTTCTAGAACTTTTAAACCAGAATCTTCTTCTTCAAATAAGTAAGACAAAAATCCAGAAACCGTCCATGGAACTCTAGAAAAGGAACACTGTAGAGGAGACAGGTTCTTCAAAGTGCTCTTTCCAATGAATATTTCTGTTGGTCTGTCCTTGAAGAGCAGCTGTTCATGTGTGCAACTCATTCCTGCACCAACTCTGCTTAGATGATTTCAAATAGTTTATTTTACTAAAAAAAACAAAACCAAAACAAACAAACTGGGAGATGACATCATCTCATGGAATTATCACAAGCTTTTTATGGTGAAGACAAAACAGAGAGATTGTGAGAGATGAGAAAGTGAAGTATACTAGTGCAGACTAGTAGCCTTCCTCCTCCTAAGTGTACAAGTGATCTGACTAGAGGAATAAAGATGAAGGGAATGAAAGTGTAGGTATGCTGTGTTCAATAACAATTAGTGTTACATTAGAGCAGAATTTATTAGGACATACAGTCCTTATAATTTTCAGCTTTATTTCGCAGACATGCACTGACTCATAAGCAAAGACATTAAGTAAAAGTAAAGCCTGCAATGGCTTCTTTCCTATGGCAGCTACTGAATTTATTCTGTGTTTGGAGTAATTATTATGTAGCACAAGGTACAATTTCTGTTCCAAATCGTACAAGACTGCACAGCTTCAGCATAATAGAATTACTGCCTTCAGCAGAACAGATTTCAGCTTGTTCAGGATCTGCCCTTGCAGAGCAGATTTATCAGTCCTAAAAGTTCAAGAATGGTCAATTCCAGTGTGTGGAAGTCAGGCAAGAGAGGCAGAGGGCCAGCATGGGTAAACAAGAGCTCTTGCCTAAGCTCAGCTGCAAAAAGAAGTACACAGAAGGTAGAAAGAGGGAATGGGCTACTCATGTGAAATTAAAGGACATTGACCAAATATTCAGGAGAGAAATTAGGGAAACTAAAGCTCAGATGGCATTGGAAATGTTGAGGGTTATAAAGATGAACAAGAAGATCCTTTTGTAAGTATGCTGGCAGCAAAAGAATACATTTTCCTTAGGCTTTCCAGCTGCTCAGTGGGGCAGGAAACCTCTTGACAAGGTCGTGGAAAAGGCAGAGATCATCTCTGCCTTACTCTTAGGAGTAAGGTTTGTTTTCCCATGTCCCTGAGCCCTCACTAGGAAGGTCTATGAGAATGAGGAATTACCCACAGTAGAGGAAACAGTACTCAAGCTGCTTGGACCCACATGTTCATGAAACCAAACCCCATGAATTCAGCGGAGCTGAGGGAGCCAGCTGATACCGCTGCAAAACCATTAGCTCTCATCTTTGAAAGGCAGAACAATCAAGAGAACTTCCTGGCAAATCCCACACTCAGCTTCAAGATCAGCCAGAGAGAGGATCTGGGGAACAGCAAGCTGGTCAGCAACACTTTGTGGTCCTTGGGAAGATTATGGAACAAATAATCCTGGAAGCTGTTTTCAAGTACATGAAAGACAGAGAGGCTGAAAGAGCTAGTGTGGATTTACTGAGTGGGAATAGAGCTGAGAAGGCTCTTGCCTTCTACAGTGAGGTGCCTGGCTTTGCGTGAAATGAGAGCAGTAGATGCAGCACACCTTCAGCAAGAGGCAGTCTGCCTTAGCACCTGCTAGCCAGGTGGATCAGAAGTGTATTGTAAGGGGTGGAAAAGTGGCTGGACCAATGACAAGAGATCAGCACCTAAATTATTAAATGGAAGACAGCTGTAAATAAATTGCTTGGAAAGGATTAAGCACTACATGTTTTTTCTGGCTCAGAGATTGAACTATTGTCAGACCACCCAAAATACTTCAGAAATTAATTTTTATTACCCAGTGAAACTGGAAGGCCACTTTAGAGTTTCTCATTCATTACAATTATAATTCAAAGTATCAACTACTTATTCAAGCCCAGAAAGTACAGTGCTGCACTGTCAAATTTCTCCACCATAGCCACTTAAAAAAAAATATAGATATCTAAACCACAAAATTTTTAAAAAGCAAAAGCCTGTTCTTCCAGATACTTGTAAAAGCCACAGAGATCACCAAAACACCTTTCATACCCAAAGCCTTGGCCCTGAAGTCACTCTACCATTGTAATTCCTAAAATTGTTGCTGGTGGATTTGGTCCTAAGTATATAAGAAAAACTTCATTATTTTGTGAAAAAAGCAAGTTGGCAGGGATGAACTTTTTAATACTGGAAAAACTAGCAAGCCACCAAATCATGAATATACGGTTCATCTACATTTGGGTACCTAAGACCCCTATGTATCTATTTAATTCTTTGGATTTTATTAGGAGTATATGAGTATATAGTTAAATGCCTTGAATTTATGTAAGCATCTGTTCCCACATGTGCTGGATAGTAAAACTGAAAGGAGGAAAATGTTATTTACTAATTATTGAATGCTTCGTTGATATAGTACTGAAAACATTTTTTCCCTTAGCTTAAGAGAAATATTGAGATTTTATTTTATTGGCATATGACACAGTATTGTTTGTAAAATATGAAACTAGAGGGCTAAGAACATTCATTTGAAAGAAAAAATGAGAGACAGTGTAGATCAGGATTAATTTCAGTGGTTCACCTGGCATTTCACCTCCTCTGTGTCTTTTATGTCTAGTTCAGAATTAGAAGAATTAGTAAGCTCAGCCACAGGGAAAATATCAAAATTGTTGACTGAGAACTTGACAAATACACTTTCTTTCACAAAAGGGTGCAATCGGACATCTCTTCCTTTAAATACATTATTTTATTTATATCCCTATGTTTGTTTGGGGTGGGGGGGTTAAGTTACATTTGTCATTTTCTCAGTGTTTGAGCTAAATACACAGTCACAGGACTTGGTGATTTTTATGTGTAGTGACAGTTTCGGTTTGAAAGCATGGGCTTGCCCTGCTTGCTTGTAGCCTGTATCACAAATGGAAGTACTTCGCCATAGAAGTGGTTTTGCTTGCAAAGTGAGCAGAGCTGTGTATATTTGTAAAAATACTTTGGTAGCACAATTTTAATATTTGGTTTCTTCTCTTAACAGGTGTTAGTGTCTGTCCAATCCCTAATACTGGTGGCAGAACCATACTTCAATGAACCAGGTTATGAACGATCACGAGGTACTCCAAGTGGTACCCAGAGCTCCAGAGAATATGATGGAAATATACGACAGGCAACAGTCAAGTGGGCAATGCTTGAACAAATGAGAAATCCATCACCATGTTTTAAGGAGGTGGGTTTTGTGAAACACAGTATTTCTCTTCTTTTGAGCAGTAAGAATAATGCAAATATTTGGTAAGATCATGCATGAGGTGTCTGTTTTAACCTGGGGCAACGGACTCAAGAGACTGCAGTGAGTAAGGACACACCAAACTTCACACGTTCTTTTTTGGGAAACAGGAATGCATGCAAGCTGGGACTGACCTGAATGGGATCTTGGTGCACAGCTGGATAAAACATGGTTCAGTAAGCTCAGCTCTTGCTTACTACTGAGCAGTACCTTCTACATTACCTGCAACACCTGTTGATCGGCATTCCAAAGGGGCACTGGGTGCTCAGTACTCTGCATAACGAACAGGCAGTATTTTTCCAAGGATCACAAATTTGAAGCAAATACTAGGAAACACTTTGGATACCAAGATAATGCAAATGGGAAAAATACCTTAAAAGAAATTCCACAAAGCATCTGCACTAGAAATCTGTACCTTTGAAAAGAACTGTCTTGATGCTGCTAAATCAATGCTAATCTTCATGCATTCACGCTGTCTTAAAAAAAAGTATTGTAATGAATCACATTGCTTAATTTGTTTACATTCCTGTAAAACTCACCTCTAGCATCATAGAAGAATTTAGTTATTAGGGATTTCTCTCAGTGTCTGTAGTCCAATTCCTTTCCCAAAGCAGATGAGGTAGATCTCAGGGACTTGAATATACATGGCAAAGATATCAAGAAAAAAAAGAGCTGAAGAAACACTAAGAGAATCTGTATGAATATTAATGCAAAATGTTTGGTCAAACATGAGTCATCTCACAGTATTACCAGTGAATATTTCCAGAAAAACACATTTTGCTCTTAACTACTGCAGCTGTTGCCAGTGTGGAAGTGTGGAACCATCTGGCAGTATCACCTGTGCTTTCAATTGGCTGCATAATAAAATGTTGAAAAAGCCTAATTATTTTAGGATTATGCACATTGCTAGGTGTGGCATCTGAGATGTTGATCTCCCATCCCTTCCTTGATGTCTTAAAAAATGTCCTTCGGAATGCAAAACCTTTTTTCATTAAAATTACTGTGTCTTGTGGAATGAGAAACCATTGACACTTCACCTGCACAACAAGTGTTAGATATTTTTATCCACATGCAGGTGAAAAAGAATGTGCAATATATGTAGGGGTGTTGAATTAATGAAATTAAACCTGGTGGTAGTTCTGAATTACCTCTTAAATGTTCCACTCAGTAAGTAGAAGACCATGACAGACACATAATCCAGTAACCTCTGCTAATAGGTCCTTTTCTTATAGCTCATGTAACGATTTCACTTTGGCAAAAGGTGTTCTCAAGTCACAGTAAGATCAAATTAATTGAATGTATAAGAAAGCAGTGGGCTCCCTGACAATAATGCTCCATGTTTCTTCTCACATGTACAGAAATGAAGGATATGCAATATTACACCATTTGGTAACTGAATCCCAGGTTATTGTTACTCTACTATCCTTCAGGAGTCTCAGCAATTGTGTGCTTACTCTGCAGCTCAACTTTCTCAATGCTGGTATGAAAAAGACAGCTTTGGAACAATGCTAGATTCCATCTGTGGCCCCATCCAAAATGGAAGTGCATCTCTTGGATTATCTGAGCACTTCTTTGGGAGATTCACTTTTTGTTAAGACCTCTAGGTTTTTTGTGGGGTTATCTTAAGAACTTTAACAGTGATGATCAATTCAGTAACATAAATGCAAAGTCATCCTGAAGACTGAGGTCTAAGAACGTAGATCTTGAGATCTGTTGCCTTTTAAATCTGAGCTGTCTTGTCTTCGGTGTCTTAAATGACAGGTAGGCTCAGGAGATCTAAACTGCCAGTCTTTGGGAGGTTTTCTGAGCTCCATTATGGATTTAAGGAATGCATCCAGGATTGAAGTCAATTACACTTTCAATATGCAGTTTCTTTTTAAACAGATAGCTATTTTCTCTTAACCTCCAGAGGGAAAAATTATTTTTCCCATTATGTTGCAATATGGCCAAGAACTCTCAGTGCTCAGTAAAATTTCTTTGATTTTATTGTTTCTTTCACCATTCAGAGTTTTAGAAAACTGTTTAAGACAAAGCCAATGCCAAATACAGTTTCACAACTTTGTATGAGTGTTGACTGGTTGGATTTTTTAAACTCAAATATGTGCTTCAATACCACAATTACTCTTCAGTCGAATACTAGCTTCTGTCCAAACTGTGGGCAGCTCAACTACTATGGCCTGAGAATTCCAGTGCCCCCAAAGGTGCTGCCTCTGCCTAGAGCAAAGTGGTTGCATTACTTCTAAAGCAGCTGCTATGCTCCTTCTCTCTGCAAAAGTACATTATATTCCTGTGCTCATACTGCTGACAGTTTCTGCTCATCTGTTTTTTGCTCCGGCAGCCTGAGGTCAGTGATGGGAGGACGTGGTGCTTCTACTTATGCTGTGCTTCTCTAGCAAAACAGGGCAGTGAAAGAATCAATAAAAGCCTCAATCAACAGTGTATCTGTATATCTCTGCTCCTATGTGAATGTAGATGTCTGTGTCTCGTGCCTGTGTAGTAAGTTCAGCTTTGAACTGCAAAATGTGGGCAGCATTCTGCTCTCCCTTTGCTTTTGCTCAGTGTGTTTCGGGCACTCATCTGCCCTGCACCCAGGTAACACAAGTGACTGCTGAAATGGCAGGCTGCACACAAATAGTGTATTCCTACAGATTGGAAGAGATATCCAGACCAACAAATTCCCCAAAACAGCATCAGCTGAATTCAGACCAGGTTCCTCAGGGCATTTTTCAATTGGACTTTGGAAACCTCTGAGGACAGAAATTCTACAGTTTATCTCCAACCTGGTTCCATTCTGAATTACCTTCATACTGATTTTTTTTTCCTTGTATTCAGTTAGACCCACAGAGTTCTTGCAAATTTGGTATTGTCCAAGTATATGGTTCTTCCATCCATATTACATTGGGAATGCTTTCTTGCAGGTCATCCACAAACACTTCTACTTGAAAAGAGTGGAGATCATGGCTCAGTGTGAGGAGTGGATAGCAGACATACAGCAGTACAGCAGTGACAAACGGGTAGGCAGGACTATGTCCCATCATGCAGCAGCTCTGAAGGTGAGACATTTACAACAAATCTGTTTCCGAGTTGTCAAGAGATGAAATGTATCTGCACTCCACTTCCTCAATATTTTTTTTATCAGTTGGATTTTCCTTTAGCACCTGTCCTATTTTTTCTATGAATATTTATATAGGATACAGTGACCCTGAGATAAGTTCAGTTGGTTGGAGCATGGTGCTGATAATGCCAAGGTTGTGGGTTTGACTCCCCCTGGGCTATTCACTTCAGAGTTGGACTTGATGATCCTTGTGGGTCGCTTCCAAATCAGAATATTCTATGATAACAGTGAGGGGTTTTTTGTTCACTCTAAGGGTGTGGGGGGGTTAATTATAAAGTTGTATTACAGCCAGTTCCTTGCCAGAAAATAAACTCTTAGAGTAGACAAGCACAGTTATTAAACTGTGGTTCACTACAATCAGTTTTACCCTGTGTTAACTTTAATCAAGTTATAACCATTATAAATGTTTTCTGCCTTCCTAGCCAAGTATTACCATTTGTCTCTTTTGTGACCACACAGACAACAGGCTTATATTGTTTTTAATATTTGAGTTTTTTCTTCCCCTGAGGTGTAAATGCCAGATTTTTAAAGGCTTCTGTTTTCTAGTGCCAGCCTTCGTTCTTTCAGTGCGACTGGTCTCAAAAATGAAGTTACTGTGATCAGTATACAAATCTGTGCATATCTGTCTCTGTGACAGATCTCATCATTAATTCTTTATAAATTTGGTTTGACTGTATGACCTACCAAATCTGAGCCAGTTTCTGCTGTGATCCCCGAACACCGATAGGACTCAACTGTAAGACCAATAGTGCAGCATTTATAGTGATGCACGTGTTGGCTGCAGTTCTTTTGACTGCCTTTAATTTGTTCCTACCAGCACTTGCTCTTTATTCTGTCACTGACAATACCAGTCCTCAAATTCAGGGGAGAAGTTGATCCAGACATTGAAATAGTACATTTAAATCTTTTCTACCTACTCCTTTTGCCTTACAGTGTCTAACCTTGTGAAAAGCATTGTTTTAACTGTGGCCTTCCATGCTGACTTGTTTTTGTATATCCAGCGTCATACAGCTCAGTTGCGGGAAGAACTTCTAAAACTTCCCTGTCCTGAAGGATTGGATCCAGACACTGACGACTCCACAGAAAAATGCAGTGCCACAACAAGCTCAGAAGAGACCATGTTGCACGATCAGGTTAAACCCAGCAGCAGTAAAGATGTCCCCACTGATTTCAAGTCATGAGTTGCATTGACATGGACTTTGTAGACACAACGGCTTTGAAGCACAAGCCAAATATGTCAATATTTGTATGTAAGAAGTTAATTATGTAATAGGTAATGGAATTGAAACTATACTATGCCCTTAAGGATATACAGTTTAATTAAAAATGATCTTTTATTTACCTGTACAAGAGTGTAAACTTTTTTGTGCTTTTATTTTTCAATTGTGAGAACCACTGATTGGTATGTTTAAAAAGTTATGTATACAAAAAATGGATAAATCACTGATATATAAGGGAAACTACCTTAGGAAAGAATGTTTACTGAATGTTTATTATTTTTTTTTTACTTGTAGAGTGAGGGCAGTTGTAACAAAGAATATATATTGGTCATTCTTACAGCTACTATTTAAAGTCAGAAAATTTTCACTGAATTTGATAGATTTTACGTTTGGCCATATATTCATGCTCATATTTGATTCTAAAGAAAACCTCCTGTATACTTCAATAAATGTTAAATGGACATGATCCCTCTTTTATGATTTACTGGTACATTTTTTAAATAAACTGCCATAAAATACATTCTAGCTGAAGACTTGCACTTGTATGACTGAATTCATTACAGTCAACATACTTAATTTTATGCTTACTAAATTTAAAATGCAGATGAAGTAAATGCACATGGTTTTACCTCATGCAAAAATTTGGACTTCTGAATTAGTTGGGTTTTTTTGGCTATTTTATGCAAACTAACAGTATTCTAAATTTCTTAAGGGCTATTCTGGAACAAAGTCTTTACTGTATTGAAATGTCTGATTTTTACATACTCAGCTGTACTCTTACGTACTGACACGCCACACAGGACTCTGATGTTCTGTAGTTCCTACTGTGTAGACTTATTTCCAGTTTTATACTTGCAGCCACAGATCCCTAACTAAAAGGATAAGGGGTTTGCTTGATTTAATAATCAAGTCTCACTTTTAACATAACATGCATTGCTATCGTTATTAATTTTTGAGCAGTCCTTGAAGGACTAAAAACTTAATACTGGTATTACCTCAGACTAATGATCTGTTGTATTATAAATACTATAAATCAGGCAAAACCGGAAGTTTTTTGTTTTCTGTTTGTTCTTTGTTTATAAGTATCACGCTGGAATTTTTTCACTTTTTATTTTACAATGTATTATTTCTAATCATTAAAATGGCACCAACTGAGGTTGTGTTCTTATGCTGATGGTTAACAGTGAGTTCTGATAGACCTGACCGAAGAAAAGTTTTCCTGTTCTATTGATAACGTGTTGTATTAATCCAAGGCCTGTTCTGACTGTAGATACCTCTCAAAATACCAACTTAGCTACATCTGTGTAACTTCAGGGGTCCTTAGTCAAAGAGCAAAACAAGCAGCCCTGTGCCAGAACTCCCAGTAAATACATGGAACAAAGAGCTTATGCCACATAGTCCAAGTGTTAGAACTTCATCAGTGTTAAAACAGCACTACATTTTTCCAGATGGGTATTTATTTACCTTCTATTACTGTACAAAATGACTGTGATACTCCTGTAAAGGCTCCAAAAGCAAAATTACCCACTGACTTCAAGTTATATTTGTTAGGAGTTTCCATCAGAGCTCTTCATTTACTGCTTAAACTGTCTGCCTACAGGAGCACAGTCTTTTTATAAAATCCTGGCATTTGTACCAAAACCAAATGTATTGAACTCGAAGATCCTCTATAAATATCAAGACTTTTTTCTTTCCCATTAAAACACAACACTGAAACAAAAAGTACCCATCTCGCATTGAGTTGACATGAGGAAGGTGGTTAACATGGTTGTACCTTTATCTCTGGTGTGTATTTATGGTTTCATAGCAATGCTAATGTGAAGTCACTGCTGCTTAATTAAGCAGATGTAAACAGCTGCATGGGATATTAAACTCTAATTTGCATCCACATACCAATTATCCTTTTTTTGCTCTGACATGAGCTAGAATCGTATTGTACCAAATTAATTTAGAGATTCAATCCTTAATAACTTGCAACTGTGTAACAGTCTAGTAAGTAAATTGTGAACTTGGCAACAAATACAAAATACACATTTTCAGGTTTTTAAATACACAAGGTAGCTATGCTACTTGGCAGTAACATCACAGTAAATCCTATGAGGTGGTGGACTCATCTTTTACCATTTCATCAAAGTGAACAGAAAGCTGTACAGATTGATCACAGTTTCTAACCATCCATTCAAGTCTTGTGTTTTAACTGTTAAGCTCATTTTGTGGAAAATACTTTAAAAATCAACAGAAGTTATTTTCAGAAGTGCAAAGGGCAGCAAGCTGCTTGTTAGATCATTATGGAATTTTACTCCATGGTTTTTGGTGCTGCCTTTGGCCCAGGATTGACTGTTGACACTACAGTTGTGCAGTAGTGGGATGTTACCAGCCATTGGAATTCCTGTAGCCACTCTGCCAGAGGAAGAGTGCACCACAGAGTAAGTCAGGAGTGTTTCCTGATGCTTCACAGACAACATGCCAAGCTTTTCTGCCTGGTTCAACTACAGTGTCTACGGAAGAGGAAACAGCTCAGCAATCCATGAGACCTTGTGCTCCATGAGAGCAAAGCCCTTGTTCCACTGATTGCTGCACATGAACGACTGTTCTGTTCTGCAGCTGTAGACACAGCACTCTCCATATACAGACATGAATGATGGTACCTCTGCAGGATTTGATGGTTTCCTCTGGAATTTCCTCCGGGTAAAGGATGTGCATAAATGTATGGATTAATGCTTCTCTGTAATTCTACCACTCCTATACAGGAAAAAACAAATATGACAATCTAGAAAAAAGAAAAAAAACCCCAAAATTTGGAACCTAAGAAAGCTGTAAACAACTTCCAAGTTTCACTCCAGTAACTACATGTTAAATGTTTAGGTAAAAGCAGAATAAAATATGTGTGACTATAGATCGACTGGATCTGCAGTGACCTGTGTGGCATTGTTGGTTGGGCTTTGTTACTGCTTTTCTTCTGTAAATCTTTTACATGAGCTCAAGGTAGGTCCTGTGCACCTCTGCCAGCCGGGTGAGGAGACTCTGTTTGCATCCACAGGTAAAGTCATGCTGACACAGGTAAGGCACTGGGCTGCTCATCACTTCTAGGGAGCTTCAGTGTGCGTGTGCCGCTGCTGTGCTTGGATGCCGGTCCATTTAGCAGCAGTGGAGCTTCTATTCTTTGCTTTTAAAAGAAAATGAGAAAGCTCCCATACAATACAGGAAATGTACTATACTACTTTTGGTCTTTTGATGGCTCTACCAAATGGGGTGTTCAGTTTCTGGCAGGATCACATTGTTAAGAAAACATTACTACAAAATGGTCTTTTGTTCAGCTATGTCATCCATTACTTTTCTTCCCCAGAATGTGTCTGGTGGCGCTTTAAGAAATGTTCTGTTTTATGTCCTGAGGAAAACAACTTGATAAGCAAACACCCGCATTATTAATTTATCTTGTTTACCCATAAATACCTGAATACAAACCCAGCTGACCTACATTTAAGCCAGGACTATGCTATGTTATTCTGATCCCAGTGAAGGAGAATTATTTAGGCTTAGATTTTTAGTTGGAGTTTCTCAGGCATGTTTTCTTCATTTTTTAACTCCATGCTGCATTTTTATTAGTGTGATTTACAGGTGTTTCTGTATTTATTTCTTCAGAAGCCAGTCACCACCATGTGGACTCATCTCCTTGGAATGGCAGCTCTCTGTATAGAAAACAGAAATTAAAAGCATTTTTCAAAGGAAAGGAGACACAGGTTTTCATTTGTCTTAACACAAGGAACAAGTGCAAGGTACAGAAGGTATTTAAGATCTGTTTCTCCGTTTTTTTTTACCAGCACACATACATCCCTGTCTATATATAAATGCATCTGGCAGTTATTTGTCTTGAAAAACTTTTCTGAGCTTTATTTTTCCTCTCCTTCTCCACAGATAGTGAGAGCATTGTAAGAACAACTGTGCATTTATATCACAACAATGAGCTTTCTGAAAATACACTGAGCTGAATGGGAGTAAAACTAAGCACCACAATTACTAAAATGAATCACAGGTAAAAACATTTTAATTCTCCAGAGATTTGGTTGTTGCCTTTGTTTCATTCTCCTAAACCATGAGTACAGAAAATATATTATCTACCCATCAAACTACTGCAGCAGAGCTCTCAAGTAGTCTCACCACTGCCTCTGTTTAATAAAGACTCAGAAAACAAATCCCAAACCACAAAGCTTTGTCTTGATTGAGAGAGTTCTTCATATTGTGACCTGCCACCTCTGCAGGATGCAGTCTCTTCCTCTCTGTACTTCTTCCCTCAGAGCCAAAATTTTGGCTCTCAAAAAATAATAACTCGGTCCACTTAGTTCTCCAAGTGTATTAATGTAACTTACCCTTTGCATTTAGAGTGCCTGTAATATTTATATTAATTAATAATATAATGTCATCTTCAAATGCTAGAGCTGAGAACGTTTCTGTAATTCTCATAGCAAAATTTTGTATTTAAGATTGTTTAATTAAAAGTCTAGAAAGGGGAGAAGCAGGTTCCTTATCAGTCAGAGACCATGCAGGGCATCTAACAGCCCTGCTTCTGATGGCAAGATAGCTGAACTCCTTGGGGACCAGTGCAAGCAGAGCCCTAAGAAAATCTGGGAATAAGAAAAGGTATGTTATTGCCACCCTCGGACATTTAGGAATGAGGCAACTTTGGTGAGGCTTGCACATGAACAGAATTGTTAAACCACAAGAGTAATGTCCAAAATTATACTTAAACCAAGTATGGATGTATATTTGCAAAAATAACAAGCAGACTGATCTACTGAGGTATTAGAGCAATGAGTCAGAGATGGTTTTACAAGGGAAATGTGCTTCTCAAACACCCCATGTCTCACTGCATTTAAAAACCTGCAGACACTTTCCTGTTGCCACTGTTGGGATCCACACTTTCAGCTTAACCACTTACTGCAGTCTCTTTTAGATTTACTTTTCCCACACCTCCATCCATTGTCCTCCTCCTCACCTACCAGCCCACATCCATAGACATGCACAAAGCCTTCCGTAGTTCATAAACTCTTTGCATAAATCTCTTTGAGTAGAAAACAACCACATCCCAGTCCCTGATAGCAAACATATGAACACATGTAAAAAAAATAGCAACATCCCCAAACTGGAAAATGAAAGCAAACTAAAAATCTCATGATAAAAAAATTCAATTTGCCATCTGTAAAGACTCTGTATTGGTTCATTAAGGATTTTCTTATTTACTGGGAGAGCAAATGGGAAAAGCAAAACTTGGGGGGCTTTTCCATCCTTTCTATTTTCATTCAGATACTGAAACAAGCATATGATTCAGAAACAGAATACCAACAGAATATGTCTTGCAATCTACTTGGCTTGTCTCCAGAAGTCCTGTTCTCTCACCTTGAAATTTTAAGTTTTCAGCCACACAAAACTTTCGCCCATACCTAAATTAGGAATAAGCTCATCAGTGCAAACTTCCAGGACATTTTCAGTCCAAATTTCCTCATTTATTCAGGAGTTTTCAATAATAAACTTATTTCTAGAAGTATTCTAAGCAGTTCATAAGAAGATGGCCTTAGCTGGACTCCAGTGCAGCCTAATTCTAAGCCTGGAATATGACAGCAACTCTTTAACACTGCAGGAGGGGTACCAGTGTGGTTAATTCAGGTTTTTACAGAACCACCATCATCACATATGTACAACCAGCCTAGACAAGCACCAGCATTCTCACATTAGGGAATCCAGGGTACCAGATCCCTGTGCACAGTAGCTGGGAATGGTCTGCAGGATGGGAGTCCTTGCTTCCATCCTGGCTATAGCTACAGTTCAGGCTGTCCTGGAAACCTTGCAGCTGTTTGCTGGCAACATACTGTGGCAGTGATGCAAGAGGAAATGGAGGTGACATGGCAGATCAAACCCTAACAGCCAGCAGCAGGATTGCTGCAAAGGAAATCATGTGCTTGCCAACAGAACCCACTTTCTCAGCTACCGAATAGTCAGTCTGTAAATCTCAACTGTATTTTGAGGCAGTTTCAACCAGAAAAACGATTTGATAGATACATTTCACAGGGGCTGGCCTCCAGCAAAGCAGAAGTCACAAGAGAAGTCATGTGACCATCTGGCTGGCTGAATTTTGCCACAGCATGTGGGTTTCTGGGTAAGTCCCAGAGCATTACAGAAACCTCAAACTCGGGGGAAAAAATCAGATTTAATTCAACGCATCTCCCAGTTGCCTCATGGTCACTAAAGGCAACAGAGTGTGCAGGCTTGTCACACAGATACTGATCACTGCTCCAATACAGTCCCTGGGAGACTTCAACAACAACATGAAGGGTCTAACAGAGACCACCTGACCCCTCTGGCAGCAGGGAAAACAAGGTGGAAATTACATCCAACTATTGATTTAGCTCCATAAAAATTTCACTCTAGTTAAAAAAAAACAAAACAACACTGCAAATGTACACTGTGTACACTCAGACCCAAAGAATTGCTGTTGATGAGAGCAAATGGTGACTGAAGCAAAGGTATGCCGAAGAACAAAATACCCCTTTTTATCTGCACCACCTATTGGTGTGTTAAACCTCCTTTCACTCTTTTCTAGCTCTCTCTCCAAGGAAATCATTCATGTTAGAAAACAAATAGCCAGATGAACAAAGAACACACCGCAGGGAACTGAACATCAATAACTTGTATCGGAGGGAAAGTCAAGCCATTTGAACAAAGATAGGAGAACAACAGTACACGGCTCCTGATAAACAACTGTGTAAGTCAGGAAAGGCAGTTCTGTCTTGAAGAGCTCTCAAGAGCCTGTACTGGTAGCAGAAATCAATGAGGGACAGTGCTGAAATTTCTAGATTGCATATAGACAACTGCAGTAGAATGCTAAATTCAATGTATGCCTAGTGGAGGACTTGGATTAATCATCTGAATAAAAATAACACAGTTAAAATGTTTGTTGTGATACTGTTGTCTTCCTGAAAATGTTAGTATGACTTGAGTATTTCTAATCACTACCTTAAATACATTTTTGCTTTACTTGCAAATGCATTTTCATGGAATCCAATAGAAAGTTATTTTCCATTGCCAAGTGTGCCCTCAAAGACAGTTGTCCAGTCAATGCCACTAAGGATAAGCCACAACTGTAAATTCATCCAGTTTTCATTTTTCCCCAGTAGTTCATTTTACACATTTCAAAACACTGAAAGGCGCCAAGGCTCCACTGAGGCAGCAGAACAGTGCTCAGTGCCCCAGCATCCATCACAGCCTGGGATTAAGCATCCCACAGCAAACACAGTTGATCTGTCATACAGAAATTATTCACTATTCATTCTCAAATATTACATCTTTTGACTGATGCAAAGTCTCCGTGCAGATTAAATTGCCAGCAGTGTTCACCTCAGCCTTTGCCTTCTTTTAGCAGAGTGATTTTGTTCCATAAGCCCCCTGGAACAAAAGTGTCACTATTTACATTTTTCCTGAATTTAAGTCTTTCTATAGTTGAACAGCTTTTGCCTTCATGGCCTTTGGGTTTTAGTTCATTTAACATATGTAAAGAAAATATTTCAGAGTTCTTATTCAGCATCATCTTCTCATCTTAGTTTAGGCCTTGGTGTGTTACTTGTTATTTATATGACATCTAAGGAAAAGTACAGCTCTGTATGAAGCTAAAGGAAATACTTCAAGTGTCATTTTAAGACAAGTATCAGAAAAGATTATTTGCTCCATGCTTTCCATTTAAAATACTATTTCACCATTCATATGACCATTCTGTATTCCAAGTTCTCTGCCCAAAGTCAACTGTGTTATAGAATCAAAGGAATGGTGAGCGGGAGGGACAGCTGGAGGCAATCATCCTTTTGCCTGCTCCTCCCCAAACTAAACATGTGCCTTCCTCAAGGACTTTGATTCCTCATGGAATATGTAGTCTAAATCCCCTGCCATCATGATGGTTTAGACTCCGTGCTTCAAGCTCACTGCTTTCTCCCTTTTGTCTCTAGTTCCGGTTCTGTAGTGATGTTACCATGGATACCCCAGCATTTATAGCTTACTTCAGTTACAAGACATAATTTCTACATTTTAATTTACTCACAACCAAAACCATTTTAGATTAACTGAAGAAAATAAGAAGGAAAATTGAGCATAGGTCATGTTTCACTTTTAAAAGGCCAGCTATTTCCAGGTTCTCTCATACCTGCAGTAAAACCATTAATCATCATAAACTCATTATGTCTAAAAGCAGAGGTAATCCATTTTTCCATGTAAATCACTTCATTGCCATGACAGAATGATGTCAGAGAATCGAAATAGGTGATCAAATAAATTTTCCTTTTGGAAGAATTGTTTAGCATTAAAAGTTATGGGGGGCAGGGGGAGGGGCGAGAGGGGACATGATTGATGTCAGCTGCTAAAGAGTAAAATTTTATTTTAATTTTCATTAAATAGACCTAAATACTGTATTGACACAGACACACTTTTACAGACTAAGAAAATATACACATGGCTTAAAAATGACGCAGTAAGAACCCAAAACCTTTCTAGAATAAAAATCAAGCCCCAGCTAATATCTTGTAAAAGATTATTAAAATAATAATTAACATTACAAATTTTAATTTCTTCCCTTTTTAAAGCACAATTCATGTTCACCATTTGTACATGCACATATAGGTGAATATATAAATTCTTTAAACCAAAATTAGCTTTGCATCTGATTTGGCTATGTGCATAAGAATCCTCAAACAATAAAAGAGTAGTACAGGAGAGAAACAGAATTTTATTTCTCCCCCTCCAAAAGCAAGCAACCTTGTCTGAACTACAGCACATAACTTAACCAAAATGCAACTGTTTTCTGAGATCCTGCCTGGTAGGACAAATATATATATGGCATCATGGAAAATGGAAGAATTGGGACCAAAACTTGGAAGTCCAAGGTGTTACTCCCCATGTCTTTCTATAAGAATTCAAGTCAAGCTTTGGAAGAAATTACTAACTTTGGTTTGACTCAAACCTTTTTTTTTTTTTTTCCTATTTGCTATTTTTTTATTCCTTTGAAGAAAACAGATGAAAAACAAACTGGGAAAATAGATTTAAAAATTTCACATAGCTTTAGTCCCTCCTCCTTGCTGTAGCCATGGTATAACCACAGCCCTGCTGGGTGAGGCAGAGCAGTTCTCTTTCCAAGCAGCTGATCTAATCCAAGGTGTGCAACAGCCCACACAGAGCAGCTGCAATGAAAAAGCAAGTCCCTTTTAAAACATCTATTTCCTATACTGATAAAATGGAAGGCTGGATATCCCCTCAGCATTTATCCAGCTCTTAAAAGCATCCCACAGGGCTTTGGCTCTTTGAACTACCCAGTCAGCAACTTTAAAGCCAGGATTTTGTACGTGAGACTTCAAGATCTTAACTTAGAAATCAGACACCCTGAAGAAACAAATACCATCACGCAGAATACTTACTTTGGGGCAAAAGAGCATTAACACTCAAAAGTATGGATTTTCCATTATTTGTTTCTTTTCATGTTCAAATTATACTTCATCACCTGACTCCAAAGGAGGAGCAATTCTGTTGGGGCAGTTCATTTCTGTATAATGTTAAGCACAATGGTTAACACAAATGTTTTAATTATCCATTTCATCCTGAAGCACAGCACACAGTCATGTGAGATGGCCTGACTTGACCTAGCAGGTCAGTGCTGCGTGAATGAGGATGGTCTCCAGCACTCCTGAGCTAAGCTGCCAGCTGAGCTCTGGTGCTCATCTGACACTGCCATCACTGTGGCAGTGTCGTCTTCAGCTTGACAAGAAGCTGCCTGAACACAGAGGCACCTGTCGGGAACTACAGGCTCCAGGGAATGGACAGGGCAGTGTGGATGGAAGGAAGGCAGGAGGGCAGGGTGTTGAGACCTCTCATTTTCAGAGGCAGTGACCTGTTTCACCAGCTCAGCTGCTCATGCAAGTAAAGCCTCAGCTCTTCTGCCTGGCCAATTTTAAAACTTACCTTATAACTTTCAATTTCCTTCTCTGTTAAAAAACAAAACAAAACAAAACAAAACAAAACAAAACAAAACAAAACAGAATAATTTTAAATCTATGCATATATTTTAATAGATCCTTGAAGTAATTTGATTTATTACAGCAGAAGAGTTTCTTGGTGAATTCAACCTAATCCTTTTACCAGGGATGTGTATTCACTTTTATTCAGCTCACTAATTTTAAATTCCTCTTGATTAGCTCACCAATCTTAAATTCCTCTAGATGGGCTCTGAAATACATTTTTGGGATAAGGCATATCATTAACATGATCTTGCACCAGGAAAACCTTCATACACAGTATAGGGGAAAAAGAACCAAAAACAAAACTAAAACCAAATCAAAACCAAACCAAACAAAACCCCCAAAACAAACAAACAAACAAACAAAACAACAACAAAAAAACCCCTAAACCAAACAAATACTACCAGCAAAGCCTCCTGAATATACACACAAAACAAAAAGAAATCTTTCTTTTTCCATACTTCTGCATATTGTCCAGGAATCCTACTGCCTCGCACATAACACATCAAAATAAAAACCAACCACCTCAGGGACAATAAATGTTATTTTTTCCCTTTCCTTCTGTTCTTACCCTCATAAAGGGAGATTGTGTTTCCATAGCTGTACTTCCATGTGAGCCCACTGATCATGACCGGACAGCAAAATCAAATGAAATAATCCTGCCTTGTTCTGACAGGTATGACACAGTCTCTGTCCTTCTGATGAGCTTCATTAATTTGTCAATACTGATACAGGGGAAAGGAAATAGATTAACGTGCAGTATCAAGGGGTTTGTATTATCTGTAGCTGAATATTGGTTCCCTGGCATCTTGGAGGATGCCACCTTAAATGAGAACAATCCTTGGCAGCAATCAGTCAGGATCTGAGTGGTATAATCTATACTGCTGACTCTCAAGAGACTCAAAATAGAATCAGATTAAAAAAAAAAAATTGACTCAATTATGAATTCCTGTCACTAAAACATTTTAAACTCAAACACTATTCTCAAGTGTTGTTTCCCTGCACGACTCCCCTTATCAACTCATAGATTTTTCCCATTCACTTATCTTGCTCTCACTAACTACACGAACTCTGCAAAAACTACTATCATCTTTTCCAATGTTTATATTGGTCATTCCCTTCTTTAGTCCTCCTGCTCATGTAATGCTTGACTTCTGTCTTTTAAAAGATGATCTCTTCTGGTAGTGCAAGGCCCTTCACTCCAGGTTATTCAATTAGTGTTTAGCCCTTAACTTATATTTGGATGCCCAATTTTCTTAACTCATACAGCATTTTCTAGGTTAACAGTAAAACCTTCACCATTTTTTCCTAAAATGGCACCCTAAATGTGTTCTATCTGCATTATTTTTAAGGCTCTTCACTTTTCTGCCCCTTTTAAGAAGAAAATATACAATGGAATTCAGTATTTGAAACAATTCACTTCAGCAATATATTAATGTCACATTGAAATGGTAATGACAACAGTAACATAAATGAAGAGAAATGTATGCACACATTCTCAATATTGCATTCAGTGTAGGAACAGACCGTAGCTGTCAACTTTGTGTTTACTTTAAGAAAACTGAGTATTCAAACTTTTGTACTCCTTGATGTTAGTAAAGATAAGTATGGGTTTTAAAGTAATACTGAGGCCTCTTATCCTCTAAAGCCATGCTAAAAGCTGACAAATTAAACCTGCCAGCTATGGATATATTAAATTCCCTCTAATTCCCTTAACCTACTACATGCAGAAATCAATTACAATTTTTTCTTAAACCCTTGTATATGTGTCTCTCTCTAATAATTTCTGCCAAGTGCACTGTGGTAAGCCAAAGAATAATATTAAGCAATTTGCAAAACTGTTCTGTGCAGCATTTGCTGAAGTAAAATTTCTGTTTCCTCTGTTTTTGACATCCCAGTGACTGCACTGCAGAATTGTTCTAACCACTGCACTTACAGGTGACAACATGCTGGTATCTTATTTAAATTCTGCAAGGGCACCATCTGCCCTGGTTTTGAGCTATGAGACTGAAATGCTCTTTATTCCAACACAAACAGGAGGTGTTTTAGAGAAAAGGATGTAAATTTTGTGGGAGAGGAAGGAACACGGACTAGGTTTCATTCGCTTGAAAAATTCTATTGCACTCCAAAGAAATAAAGCAGACTTCAGAGGAGTCTTGATCAACCCCTGAACCTCTTGTCCAGATTCTTAACCTCTACCAGCAGAGCTGCCACAATTTACATGGAGGTTCTTCCCAAACGTGACTCTCAACACAAGATGCTACCTTTAGTAATTATTTTCCTTGGCAGTAACAGCAATGACAATGTATCAGACCTTTTATATGTCCAGCTGCTCCCTTTATTCATCACATCCTGAACAAGGCACTAGGGTTTTTAATACACGTGTGTAAACTGGTACAGCACCGTTCATTTCCATTCCCTGTTTACCCTTTCCTCCACAAACACATTCATCCCATCTTTCACACTGCATTATGGACAAACTAAAACAAAACCCTTCCAGGCTTGTCTGCGATGCCACTTCTCAACACTCTTCTTTTCATCCTTTTCCAGGATCTACCATGACAGCTCCTGCAATGTCCTGATTGTAAATACATGGAGGGTTTGCAGCAATTTCCGTTATTTATGTAGCACTCAGATCTTTTCATTAAAAAGATAAAATCTGACAAGATGCAGCTGTTTACACAGCTGACTTATGAAAAGATTGTTTTCTCTGCCTTTTACTACATTAGCTCTCCACAGCATCTCCAAGTACATCTTATAACAACTCTTCCTATCTTAAACACTGAGAGTTCTTGTCAGGACCCCCAGAGCACTAATAGGCTTTGAAAACCTGACCAGCTTTGAAAACCTGGGGCTTCCACATACACCTCTCCCTGTGGGCTCAGGAGCATTATTTAAACCCACTCCAGGGGCATCAATCTTTGCCTGAGCTGAGTTGAGCTGGTGTTGGTTTCTAGCTCTGCTATAGTCATGGATTTTGTTGAACTGAATGCCTGGGCAGGCTTGACCTTGGACCTGGTGAGTTTTTGTAATGATCTCGACTTGGTTGAACTTGTCTGTGGGCCTGCTATGCTCAAGCCCTGTGGGCAGTGGGCCTTGGTTGTGGGGGGACACTGCCCTGCCAGCTCTGTGCCCCCATCTCCTCTCCCACCTCACCAGCCTTAAGGAGCAGCCAGCACTTACTGTGGCCTGTCAGCCCTGGACCAGGGACTGCTACCCAAATCCTCTGTTCTGATTAAGATTTCTAGTCCCTATTTTAATATGGGTCATTAAAAACTACAAAATTACTTCCCAGGCAACGAGTTAGCAAAGTACTTTGATTGCAGTGCTGAAATCAGACTTTGCCTGAAGCTGACAAACTTCTTATGCTGTGTTTGTACATTGAGTGGAACAGCAGGATCTACCAGAGGCACAACCCTAATATAAACAAGACAGCTTTGGAAATTCAAAAAGAAATGGCCTCATCCTTCATTCATATGAGCTTAAAAACTGCTATTGAAATGTTTTCTATCAAAAAATTGATCTACAGCTAGGGAAAACTGCAAGTTCCCTGTTACATGAGCACTCTGTAAGCAAAGCTCAGGGTGGTGGCACTGAACTGCACTGTCAACATCAGAGAAAAAACTGTCACTGTCTTCTTACATGGGCTGAATGCAGATGAATCACTTCTAAGATAAATCATTCTTGGTTTTATTTCATCCTGTGGCTTCATCCAAACTACTCCCAGCTTAAAGATTATCCTGTGCTGAACTTGCCAAATTCCTCACACGGCTGCCAGAATTATACATAAAACCAGTGCCCTGCACCACAAGGCAATATTTGTCAGAGATATGTATTTTGCTTCTTAACTAGTCATTTCAATAAGGATGAGAGTCATTTGCAAAAACCATAAGAGAATTCAAAGGCAGATATTCTACCTGAGAAATCTGTAAAATTTTCCAAGAGCAGGTATCTGACTACAATAGCACTGGAGCATGTGCTGAAAAAAAACCCTGCAGACTGCTGCTGCATTAGCTTTAACATTGGCTTTGGGTACATTTCAATTCTATTTTACTCCATCTTCTTGAAAAAGTCACAAATTACAGAAGCTGCGAATTCACTCATGCCTAGGGAAACTATAAAGACTGTGGGAGTACTGAGAGGTCATTATTTCCAAGAGCTGATCCTTTCTCTGTCTCAGACTATTCTTCTATCTTAAATTAGATTCCTAGCTCACATATGTATTTGAATGTATCTTGCTTTTACTTTTGATGTATAGATAAACTCATTAGGATGACAAGGAGATCAAAAGAGAGATATCTGGGTTTGGGGGTTTAAAAAAAAACAAACAAAAAACCAAGATATCTAACTCACATCTTAGTCATATTCTGCAAACAATTTTTCTATGAATCCTTGAGAGACTGGAGTTTTCCACAGTATATCTTTTTCCACAGCTATTTTTGGTCATGGTTTCTGCTTTTTGCTGTATAAAGGACAAGGAGGAGAAAAGCTTGGCTGGCCCCAAGTTCTTGGTGGGCTCTTTCAGAAGTTCCCAATGTCACCTAGAATCATTCTTACCATGAATTATGAACTTCACATTCTCCTGAGTTAAAACATGAAGCCAGCTACAAACTGATTTAGAAGTTGTGCAAGTGTTGCAGCTGAAGAGTGGTAACATCTTATGCTTTCTAATTTGCTTTAGGGTTTTTTTACAGAAAAGCAACAACACAAAATATTTTATACTTGACTGACACTGTCACCATAGCTCTGAAGCCTGAGAAAAAGTTTTGTAAGTAAATGTTCAAAGGAAAATTCTTTAAACCTGTTTATTTCTGATTGGCTTTAATCTGTTACCATTGCTTCAAAAAAGAAAATTCTAACCTCAGTTGTCTAGAGACTGAAACCTTGCCTTCTCCATCAGTATTTTAAAAACTGTAACTTGTTACATAGTGAGAAACAGAAATGCCTTTCTTAAAGAAGGTCTGTTCCAGGATTTCACAGCTGTGTTTCTGAGTCCAAACAAAGCATTAAATGTGAGAGCGAAGCAGCCACTGCTACTGCAGCTGGGAACTGCCATGAAGGTGCCCCTGTGGTAGCACTAAATTTTGATTTCATTGAACTATACAGAACTTAATGGCAACATCCACCTGTCCTTTGCAAAGGCAGGTGTGGTGAGGGTGTTTTATGGGACTATTTCATTTTTTTCCCAATTTTTTTTTCATTTAAATGATAAATTGCAAGAGCACAGATGATGCTACATATCTTACTCATAGACCCCTGTTAAGTCCTGTTGCCAATCAATGGTATTTCACTAAGAATATATATTGCATCCCAAGTGAAATTAAGAAGATGCCAAAAGAAAATAATTGTCAATTTTGCAATCTAAGGATTTGGGCAAATCTGACTCAACAGAGAAAATGTCAAGCCTTTCTCTTTCATCTCTCCCTCTCACATTTTTACTTCAGCTAGTATTTTTATAGAATTACCTTTTTTTTCAGGACTGTGCCAGTAATCTGAAGGAAAGTATTCCCCATGTTAGAAAGTTTGGAGCATACTGACACTTATTAACACCACAATCACAAACACAGGAGAACTTTACAAAGAAAATCACTGTACACCAGAATCATCTTCCTCTTCTTCCCCAGAAAACATCAGCATGAGTTATAGAAACAAATTCTGGTTTAGAACTGGAATTTGAAGATTTTAAGGTGCACGTGTTTGTTGATGAAAAGAAAACTTGAATGTAAGCTGGTCATTAAATAAAGTCATACCAGTAATTGTAATACAGGACAAAAGGGACCTATGACAGTGACTTGCATTGCCACTGGTATCAGAGTTTAGCTGCAATGTAACCTGGATGCTACAACACAGGAAAAACAGTAATAAGTCTAAGTACAAAAACCCTACATTATGCAAAGAGAATTTAAGAGACAGAAGAATTTACTGGGAAAAGTAGATGGTTTCCAAATTTGCGTGCTGTAAGCAGTAATGTTAAGGATCATGGTGACATAATTAAATCAGGAGTTTTGCAGACAGAAGGACTAGTGAGGTGTGACCTCCAACTGATTTGTGCCTCAGCTGACTGGTGGCTACAACCAAAGCTTTTTGTGCTCTCAGGGCATTTAATGTTCCCCCCTCCCACACCCCCTTCCCTTCCAAGGCTGAGTTCTCTGTTACATAATAATACAGAAGTTTTCACGCAGGATCAAACTATGACTGTTATCTTTCCCTTCTCCTTATCTATCCAGCTTTTTAACAAACCTAGAGAAAACTTAATCTTGGAAGACAAGTTATGCCTCTGTTAAAGTTTGGCCAAACGATGCCAGTGTGTTCTATTAACTGAGGGCAGCCACTGAAACAAGTCTGCATAGATTAGTTTTCCCTAGGAAATCAGGCTGATAAGGACAGTACTAAAGGGGCTCTATAATTTTCTTTTTGCCCCCTTATATTAAAGTGTTCTGTTTATTTTCATACACATGTAGGACTAAGATATGGGTATTATCCCATTATTAGGGTTGGTTAATATATTTTTATATGTCGCCATCATCCAATAGGCTCTGAAGACTACTGCCTATTTATTTAGGCAGTGAGTCTGAACACTCTTAGTCCAAGCTGCTGGCAAGACTTTTTCCTGGAGGCTACATGGCATCTTTCCGAATTAGATGTTGGCAGAGATTTTGGCTGTGCTTAGACCCATGGGATTTACTTATTTTGGTATTTCTAAGTCATTAAGTAACAATAAAATCTTTATGATATATAATGCATTGAATTTTATAACCATTGTTCTAGTAGTATGATAGTTTATAAAGTCTTTTAAATTTTGTTATCACGTGCTGTATTACCTTGCAACTTATGTGTCAACAATCACTAGGCTTTATACAGTGACAACAGGTACTCTCTACATTCTGGGTGTGGGACCTTCCTATATCAGGACAGAGCATGTATTTTGATCCCAGTTGCTACCATAAATACTATCAGAGAATATAGTACCTCCTGGAGATTTTTTTAAGCTTGTTTTTGAAGGTTGGAATAATGCAATATTATGTAAGACCAACTGAAATATCTCTGTACATGCCAAGGAAGAAAGTTTTGATTTATAGCAAATTTATAGCAAATTCAACAAATTATGCTAGGGAACACAGGTGACAAAGAATTACATTTTCAATTCCAGAGTTCAAAAGGTAGCTACTGAAATAAGCTTCTCATCTTCCTCTTCCCAGTACCTCTTGTGCAAGTCTGAAGCAGTTAAAAGCTTCTACATTTGGAATTTAAGTCTGAAGTTACTTTAAAATATTTTAAAACTAACTATTTGAATTAACTATTTTACATATATAAATCAAATATGTACTATATAATAAAGATGAAGCTTCCCTGCACTTAGGCCTATGCACTTTAGTGCAGAGACAGAACATAAGAGTTTGGAATATCTGAACACTCAGCCATTAAAGTAAACAGGGGACACATTCAAAACTCAGTTCATTTGTCAACCTGACAGCAGATGGAAGATTTCTGCATGGGAAATATAGGAGCATCTGGCTATCAAGGATATTTAAGACCTTACCTATTGATCTCTTTCATCTGCTTAAATTAATTCAAGATGTTAAGATGCCAAAAAATGGTGATTAAAGATCCCATGTGTATAAAGCTCAAATCTCAATAAGCAGTAAGGAGAAGATAATGCAAATACTACAAAACAAAACCAGCAGCAGAGCTCCCAAATAAGTGATTATAAACCTGGAAACACCAGAAACTTGACTGCCAGAAATGGAGGACAGTATGGCTTATTAACTGAGGGAGACACACAAACACACACGCACATGGAGAAAATGCATTTTGTTACTTTGTCAAGAAGGACTTTAAGGAAAAGACCATTGCAAGGAAAGGTAAGGAATTAGAAGAAGGGGAAAAATATGACTAAAACTAAAAAAACCACAATATTGCTTACAAGTATAGGCTAGGTGTAACTTCTCTAACAAGGACCTATAGGCTCTGCAAACTCAGCTTTCACATACTAAATACCTGCAGCAGATTCCTTTAAGTTCAGAAATTTAGCATGTAATTCATTTAAATTAGAAACATTCAAGCCAACATCATGGCTCTGAGCCACCTGGTCTATTGGAACTCAATGATCTTTAAGGTCCTTTCCAACCCAAACCATTCTAAGTTAGAAACTGGAGGGCTTCAAAGCATAACAAACATTTATTGCTGCATTAGCTAGGTGACTTGGAGATAAAAGCCTTATCTTACCTTTATTTATTTTAAGAGAGTGGGACAAAAATCAAATCCCCAACACCCACCTCCATTCTTCCAGAAAAGAATTCAACTATAGCAAGGGCACTATCTTTATCCTGTGCCTTTGTTGCCTTTTTGGTACTAGCAGGAATTCTGTGGCTTGAAAATGAGATGTAAATAGAACTAGCTATTATTCTATGTCAGGAGCAGAGTGATGACATTAGAGGAGAATCCATCCACACTAGAAGCCAGACTAAATGAAGTCCTGACCTGTACCACACACTGTGATGCTATCAGAATCTGGCTCCACACCAGCCAGTCTCAATTTCGACTCTGCAAACTATATTCAACTATTAAAAAGTATGTTTATCTACGGAAAAGAAGGAAAGCAACACACAACGGTTGCTTACGCTGCTAAGTTTATAGAAAAGTAATAATGCATTATTTCAGTAGATGAAATGCCATTAAGACTGAATAATATATAACTGTAAAAAAAAAATCACCAAGAAAGAGCAGCAGCCATTTCCAATCAAAGCTGTAGCTCTCCCTAGTCATTTTAAGGTCATGTAGGTGTCATTCCCACAATGAGGCTTATTACTCGTTTTAGGGTTTTGCCAGGGTGCAGAGTGGGGACTGAGATAACAAGCTAAAACAGCAAAGGAATAAGAGGAGGAAAGGTTCATTTTTGTTGGTGGGGATTTTTTGAGAAGCATTTGATCAAATGCTTTGAATCATTTTTCTAAAATCATTAAAAAGTACTATAGTATGATTGAACAGCACTGCAAATGGGACACATAGTTTTAAATATGTTTATTTATCAGATCACAACCATCCATGACAGATCTTGTTCCTCTTTTTCTGACTACAGCTTCAAGGGAGCAGACCAGGAAAGGTCTGTATTGATGAAAGTTATGCCAGCATATTCTGTGCAATGTGTATTTCATAGTCATCAAATGTGAATGCAGCCGTCTCATCATGGGGATTCATGGCTCAGAGAAAAACTTCAGAGGACACAAAATCACAAGGAAAAACCTTCATCAGGAGATCATTCTGGCGAAGCTTGCAGCTTCAGAAGACCATGAAAGTCTGAGTGTGTGCTGAACATCCTGTCTTTTTCTATAGCAAATTTTACAAATGAGAACACTATTATGAACTTGCCTAAGACTTCCCTTTTTGACTAATTACCATCATAACTTTTTTTTCACAGGCTAGTTCATAAAGAAAATATAAAAATTTGATAAATAAAATGGAGAGAACTTGAGAATTACTGATTTATGGGAAAAAAATAAGCTAAGAAATATGAGAGAACCCTCTGGGTTCCCCAACTCTTCATGCACTGTCAGAAAAACAGCAAACCAAAACAAACACACCTGTTCCTAAGGGTCAAGAAATCCAAATGTATTTGTTTCTGAGCACAGACCCTGTGATGATATATTTACTTAATTTAAAATTTCCTCAAAGAAATTATCATACTTGATTTCGGCAATTTTAAAAAATAATCATTAAAAGGTAACGCATAAATGAAAAATACATTCCATCACTTCAAAAAAGCTCTTAGTGAAAAAAAGAATCTATAAATTGGTTCTAAAAAGGATTATTTGACAATAAAGCAAAAATTAAAATGTTTTACAAAGTTCAGCAGCATTGAAGGTTGAAATAGCATGTGAGCATCCAGCATGGGAATGACGAATCTATAGCTCAGTTTTAGAATTACTGCCAACTCCAAACGCAAATTTGAATAAAATAACCTAAGCTTCAGTTTCCTGGGCAAGAAAAGTAAAGGCATGGCTTCATTAAGTTAAAATAAAAAAAGAGGTCTGGACCAGAAGTTCTGAGAATGCTATCAAGACACAGGCTGCAGCAGAGACCCAAAACACATTCCTTGGAAGTTCTAAGAAAGGATGTTTTTATTCTGGGGGACACTTGATTGTGCCTCTTTGGCCTGATCTCTCCTCAACCTGTGAGGGCTTATCAATTTTCAGAAGCAAATCCTGTAGGCCTTTTGCCAGACATTAAGTCATATGCTCTTAGCCCAAGTGTGCTGACAAGAATTTGGCGGTAATACTAACATTCACCTGAAAAGTCCTTGTGAAAAATGCAGTGAGCAACAATTCTAGTGACTTTGTGGAAGGACAGATCACCCACTATGTCACCAAGGTTACAGAGGATGATAAACGTAGGGGTGGGGGATGGAAATCATCACAATTTCTGGAAAAGGGATGTATTGAGTTCCCTTCCCCTTGCCCTCAGCATAAATTTGGAGATCTGCCCTGAAAACACAATGCCTCATCTACATCCACAGATCAGAAGAACATACAGTCAGTGAAGTATCTACTCTTTGTGTGCCGCTTCTAGTTCACTTGTTCTAGGACTGATGTATGGTAGCAAAAATCATAGAATATGGACCATTTCATCCCAGGCTGGATAGTTCTGAACTGAGTGGAAATGAATAAAAAGAATTCATAGCACTGGCTGATCATCTTATTTTAGAAAGGTTTTTCTCTTGGTGGCTGCACACAAGAATGTTTTATAAGGATGAGCATCTTTAGTCTAAAGGGTTTAGCTATTACCTCTATACAGAAAAGGCCCATACAAAAAGTACAAATCTGCATTCTGCTTATGTTATCCTCTTGTGTGTCGACATTGTATGGAATTCAGTTATAGCAAAGTCCCTAGAAACAGTAGATAGGATTTTATATTCCTTTTCCATGTGGAGGAGTGAATACTTGTTTCTAAAAGAGCAATAAGTGACCCACTGCACCTGCAGAACAGTGCCTGTCTTCTTGACAAAGGCAGGCTCCAGCGTAGATGTGTGTTAGGACAAAAACTTCATTGGGAGGAGAAAACAAAAATGTGTCAACTGAAATTGCCACAAGGGAGAGACAGCATTTCTTTCCCAGCAGGGATGTCAGCATGAAACGAGAATGAGTCATTATGATGCAGTTCTGTGATTCAGACAATTCAAAGCCACTCTGGGATGTCAAACCACCGACATATTTTCATTGTGTGTGAATCCATACAAAGATAAAATGTATTCTCCAGCTCTTGATAGACTCCTACATCTCTAACAACTTTCTTGTTAGATTTTTAAATTTTCTTTTCTAAATTTGTTACTGCGAATCTTGATTTAGACAACTTCTGCTCATTAGTAAAATGACTGTATTTGTTCAGGTCACTCTTTATGAGGAAATCAAGAGGTACTATATAGCCAAAAAGAGCCTTAGGAAATTCAGACAAATATCCTGAAACTACGAGTAGATAAGGACCAAAAGCCAGAACTGTTTTGTTGTTAATAATTTTTTACTCATAAAGCTGAATAAGAAGAACTCTTCCTCTGAGATACAATGTATGTCTAAAGCAACTGCTTTTTCTTCAGGTGAAGAGGCTGAGAATATTACAAATGTTTTCTTTACCCTCCTGTTCAAAGTATGATCACAACACCCTGCAGTTTATTTTGTAGCAGAACAAAATTAACATGTAGACATGGACTAATCTCTTCCTATTTCCTAATCGGTTTTCATTAATAATTGCTATGATCAGTCTTTGAACAGAATGGATGTATAAATAGATAAACAGAGTTCAGGCACACAGTAGATATAAAAAGTACTTTCTCATCATATGCATTTCTAGTCTGCTGTCTTGTGATAACCCTATGAGAATGTTCCTAAACCTACAACATCACAAAGAAGAAAGAATTTCCTACAGCTAAAGAAGTAAGGCATACTTCTGCTACTGAGAATAATTGGAAAACCTATAGGAACTTATTTTCATCCTACTAGCCGCAAGAAATCTGGAAGAGGATTGGAATATGTTACCACTCACTTTACCATAGGATCTGACAGATTGTACAGAAGTTATCAGTGAAAGTCAAACTTTGATTTTATTGATACCAAGAGTTTTGCCTGTGGAAAGTAAGAGATTGTGAAACAGATTTCCTAATGTTTGTGGAGTGTAATGATTAACAACAGCAAGATTAATGAAAAATCACTTGAGTGCTGGTAGCACATAGAAAATTTGTTAGGCTTGAAGAATCCTTTGGACATCTTCAAGGACTGTAAAAGAATGGATTGATTTCCTCAAGCTCTCTGGAAGCCTGCTCAGAACACGTCAGAGTTTCTCCTTAGGGCAGTCAGGAGAAGTAAGAGCTCAGCAGAAGCAGTCATGAAGGACAGGGAAATGAGTCATCCTAATCCACTGTAATGATCTCATCAATCCTTCACTGTGTCAAGTTATAAATATATAGTAAATATTGACAAGCGTGTTAAGGCAGGTTTTGAAAGAGAACATTTATCTTGTTGTTGTTCTTGCCAGGATATCCTGAGGATAATCCTCAAAGAAGCTAGTAGTTTCAAAGATTTAGTAAGAAACTCATTATGGAGAATATGAGAAATCATTTCAGTGCAGATATTTGGTTGCTAAAGGACACTGAGATCTACTGGTACTTTAAGTATGAATACCCTTTTCTCCATCTACTTCCTTCCACTATAATCTACTTTTTTTTTTTTTTTTCAAATTCTAGCATTTGCAGTCAGTTTTGCCTTCCTCAAACTCTGGAGGACCAGCAGCATCCTCAGTGATGTCCTGTGTTGCTCAAAAATAGCATTTGAAATTACCATAAAACATTAACTGCACAAGTGATTATCTAGATTAAATTTACTAGAACAATTGGATTTCTGTCATTTCCAGACACTTGAGAATCTGAAACCTCCTGCCTTAACATTTGGTTCTCATACACTCTATTCCTCTGTTATTATAATTCTATCACACTGCAAAGCTATGCTGAGTTTTTACTTATACAAATTCAAAATGAGATGGCAAAAACAGATGGCAAAGAGTACTTCTCTGACATATAGGGCACCACACTCCCAATCAGTAAATACCTCCTCATCCAAAACACACTTTTCATAGGAGAGTAGAAAATACAGGAACAAACATTTTTGTGCCTGTGTTTAAAAAGAGAGAAATTACACCTACTTTGCTTAGAAGTCCAAGCTAAGGGACATTCTCCAAATAGAAATCATCAAACTACATGTTTGTGCTATTTGGCAAAGCTGTAAGCAGCTGAAAGTTTTTAGGATAACACACTTCTCATCAAGCAGAATGTTTCTCATTATGTTCCTCTCATTACAAATTACCACAGAGTATTTAAGCTAATACCACTGTTAAAGTTAAATCCTTCATGCTAATTTGTTAGAAGAATCATACTGGAAGGTGCATGGTAACATCTAAAGAATTTGATGAATGTTCTGTAGATCTAAAACAATTCTGGAATCCAATTTGCATAAAATGCATTCATGTCTAATCATGTAACAATTTAACTCAGATTTTTAAGAGTCTAAGAAAGATGAAGAGAATCACTTATTATATTCTTATAAAAATAGTAAAAAAACCTAGTATTTTCTGCTTATTCACATGGAATATTCTGTAACTAACACAACATCTCATATTTTGCCCACAGAACTCACCAAATTTTACACATAAACCAGGAATGACCATTGGTCCTTATTCCCTAAGTCATATACCAAATCTTACGGAGGTCAAAAGTCACAGAGACGCCCTAAATTTTGGAGGCCTAACACAAAAAGCATCACTGCAAGTGATTTTCAAGCACAATTGGAATTGACTACCCAAGAGCTTCACTGTTACCTGGTGAAAGACAATCTATTAAGGATTTAACTGGGCTCTCCAGATAAGAAACTCATCACCCCATTGTGCTGCCTGTCACAGTCAGTGTCTCTGACCTGGCTGTGACACAGATGCATTCCAAGAGCCAGAACTATCCACTCTTTTGTTAAATATGAGGTAATCTCAAAAACATATTTCTGCTTACAGGTAACCATGCACACTCTGTGTTCAAAAATATAACCACTTTTGTGGGTGCAATAACAAAATTAAAATTAACATGTAGCTTTAATAAAATATTCTGTTTCAGCTAAAATTTCTGTTTGATGTAGTGTGACTGGAAACAATTTTGTTTGGCTTTCTTTCTTCAGACTAACAGAGAGAATCCAATTAATGAAAGTAATTTAATATTTTTTTTAAATCTCATTTTAAATCCTTCTCTCTTTTGGAAGGTAGCAAAGAGAGAATGTTGCTGTATTAAAAAAAGCCATCATAAGATAATGATTCTGTATGAGCTCATATAAGAACGCGTTAAATACTTTGCAAACTTGGACATTATATTTAATGCTCATTTAATGGTTGGACATGCTTATTTAATGAAAGAGTAATTTCTGAATTCTGTTGTTGAACAGTAAATTGAATTATTTCCACATAAGCTTTGGTTTCTTCATCTGAAAACTCACAGTTGTTATGTCATTGAGGTAGAGCAACTTTCCGCTAACTAACCAGGTAATAATTAGTTTTTAAAAATTCAGGTGAGATATGTTCTGATGTGACAAAAGAGCAGAAATCAGAACGAAGAGAGAAACTTTTGCACAATGGTCAGCAAACATTTATTCATGGACATCAGGAATGACAGTGGATTTTCTACTAGATGGCTAAATTTTAGAAAAACTTACCTATTAAGAGTGGGAAGACTGCACCTCAGATATTACAACTGCATTTTACAGACAGAGTATATATTTACTGAGGATCTACTTCCTCTTTATCTAGTAATTTACTGATCACGGATACTATAAAAAAGAGATACAGTAATACTAATATATAGTACTTTCCAAAAGATTAATGAAGATTAATGTCAGCTTCTAGAAGGGTTGCCACAATACCAGAGAAGAGCTGTCCAGGGTTAGTTGCAATTGGCCATGTTCTTTGTTGTACATTCCCAAAGACTGGTCCGAATCATTCTTTCTTTTCTTGTGCAGTGGCCTCCACTAATTCTCCCTGTTACTGCTTTATAAAGTTGTAAGAGAAGAATTTCTGAGCCACTGTTATTTTAGCACATTTGAAGTGTAGCTTTTCTGCCTCCACTTCACTGACTGCCCGATGATTGCATTCTTTGGGCTTTGGTGAAGCAAGAGCACAAGCTGGCCACGTGGTCAGAGAGACTCAAGGGATGCAGAGCTGCTGGGTGAGTGCAGTGAAGTCACTGCAATCCATGTCAAGCGTCACCTCCATCCCTGTGCCTGACATATCCTGCTAGCAGGTCGTAACAGCTGTGTAATAATTGCCATTCTTTTGCCCCTGTCACCTCGAGACTGCAAGCCTAAGCTTATTTTTAAATTGCAAATGTAACTGGAAAAGCTGTAGATGTGCTGGGAGCCTTTCGAGGGACCCCCACCCTCGTTACAGTGAGGGCCTGTGCATTAACTCAGCAAAACTCAAGAATACAGTTTGAACACTTAGCTGATGTCTGCTGGGGGCCAAGCTTCCAATGAGGTTGAAGTTTCTGATGCTTTAACTAAAGGTGATGTAACCTTAGATACAGTGATTCACAAAGACCAACTGGTTAGTGGGACATAGCTTGAGTGAACTAACCGAGCCAAAGCAAGACAAACCAATAGAATTTCCCAATATAAGCCTTGCATCTCTCCTCCTCTCACCAGGTGCATCAAATATGCTCCTTAGAATTGCAGAAGTTTAGTTGCACCAAGTTTTCATCCTGCTATACCAATAAGCCAGTTTTTCCTTGACAGTTCCTCCCCTTTCCCCACTTTTCAAATGGCAAACCAACTACTGCTCAAAAATGGCGCACAACCTAACTGCTTCTTTCCTCAGCAGTACCAGAGACCTGGCACACAGAATTGAGGATCAGCTTAAAAATCATGTGACAGCAGCTTTTAGAAACAGTAGCTCACTGTTAAAAATGTCATAATAATAAATCTATGCTATTATTAATTACTTGAAGCTTACAAAATCTTTCTTTTACAGTTAGCATTTTTTTTGGTAGTCCACAAGGAGATCACCTGTTTCAAAAGGCTTTAGGAAAGAGAACACTGCAATAGAAGATAAATACTGCATCAATACAGCAGCACAGGTGTCTTGTAAGGTGATATTAAATGTGCTAGTTCAGATACCACAGTAGCACATTTCATATGGATAATTTTCTTTCACTCCAAAAAGTTAAAGATGAAGGTTATTCTCTGAAAATTCTTGTATCACAAAGTTTGATTATCTACTTCCTGCTTAGAAATAATAGCCAGCACTATGCTAAAATCTGGAACCTGCACTACACAGCCCTGCAAAGACTTTCTTCCCCTTGAGCCAATTGGCAGAAGCTATCCTTAGATGCAAACAAAACATATTGATTGTTCTTTGAGAAATAAATGTATATTCTTCAAATAATTTAGGGAAGCAAACTTAAGGAGCAGATTTCATTAAGTCTATGGCAACTGACAAACATCCGAAACCATCTTTCACATCAGCAGTAAGAGCCCAGTGACAGTCAGGAGCGCACTAATTCCTGCCATGGGTACTCCTGCCCACATAGCTGTGGCAGCTTCTAGACGCTTCTAGATGCTCCCAGAATAGAACCGTAAGGTAAAACCCCACACATTGGGGGAACTGGCAGAGGTGAGAAAGACAGCAAATATTCCTTCATTTTACTAAGGAATTCTATTTTGCAACTATTTATTCACAGAAAATGTCACTTGACTGGTTTTCCCTGAAAACAAAAAGCACAAAATCTCACAATAGGTATTTTAATTTTAGTATTATCAACATTGTGTTTGGACAGGGGTGAAATGAACACAAGGGTAGACCAAAGTATGGTTCTGACCTGCCTCCCCTGAATGCTGGGCACCTCAGCCTGCACTAGCCCAGGATCCCAGAGGACTCTCCACAGAGGATGTATAGATATCTGAAGGGAGGTGTCAAGAGGATGGAGCCAGGCTCCTCTCGGTCGTGCCAAGCAATAGGACAAGAGGCAATGGGCACAAACTGATGCACACGAAATTCCAGCTACCATAAGGAAGAACTTCTTTACTGTACGTGTGACTGAGCACTGGAACAGATTGTCCAGAGAGGCTGTGGAGTCTCTCTGACTGGACACATTCCAGAACTGTCTGGATGCAATCCTGTGCCATGTGCTCTGGGATGACCCTGCTGGAACAGGGAGGCTGGACGATGGATGTTGGACCAGCTGACCACTGTGGTCCCTTCTAACCTGACCTCTTCTGTGATTCTCCACAGGGAATCGCCCAGGCAGACTCCATATGGATACGTACGCGTGCCTGTGCCTACCCACGCTACCCCACAAGCTGTTCCCTGGAGGTGAGCCCCGGCCGTGCCCGCCCCGGCAGTGGCCGCGGGGCCCTCACGCCGCCGCCATCGATGGCGCCCGGCGGGGTGGGGCTAGCGCGCCCTCCCGGCGTGCCCCGCGCCGCTGTCATGGCGGCTCCCTGCGGCCGCTGTCCGCACATGGGCTGAGGGCTCGCGCCGGCAGCGTGCGTGTCTCTGTCGGCGCGGGGGTCGCAGCCGCGAGCGAGGCGGTGGCGGGGAGCGGGGCGGGCCCGGGCGGCGGGACCATGCTGGCCCTGGAGCGCGCCCTGCTGAGGGGCTTCCTCAGCGCCGCGGAGTCCCTCGAGTGGAAGCAGGGCGAAATCACGGCCGCAGGTGAGGGGAGGTCCCGGCCCGGTGCGGGGAAGGTGCCCGCTCCTTGTGGGTGTTCGGAGCCACTGGACTGAGCCGGGGCCGCGGCTGACCGCTCCCCCCCGCCACGGGCGTGTTCCGCCCTGGCGCCCTGTCCGCTCCTCGCCGGGTTCCCGGGGGCTGTTGTCCGCGCCGCAGGGCGGGGGAGGCCGTGGTCTCGTCAGGCTGGAGGCGCTGAAGCGGCACTGCCGGCAGGGCTGAGGCGACAGGAGCGGCCGGAGCTCCGCAGGGCTCCTTGGCCGCTCTCGGTGGGAGCGGGGGAGGCTGTGGCCGCCGCGGTGCCGGTGCCGGCAGGCGCCCCGCCGCCCGCCTCATGCCGGCACTCGGGCGGCTCGTATGCACTGCCTGTTGGAACTTGGCAGTGAGGTGAAACGCGCTCTTGGAGCAAAACGTGGGAAGGAAGGGTCTGGCACGAGCTGCCTGTTCTATATTTATTAGTTACTCGATCATAGTTGCTTGAGGGATCAATGGGAAATTGGTTAGACCCAGCTTTCCTGCAGGGGAACGCAACAGTTTTTAAAACGTAACCTTTGTCATGTAAAGGTACATCCGTATTTCAGGCAGGCTAAAAATACAGTTGTGCTCAAGTCATATGCCATGTTGTAGCAGACTGAAAGTCTCATTTATCTTTACCTAAGCACTTACTGAGTTTTGGAAAACAGCCGTATAGAGCTAATCAGCTCTTACTTCCTTATGTGACATTTCATTTGACCTTAGTCATTGTACTGTCCAGGAATGGTAGCTGATGTGACTGACATCTGTCTCATCTGTCTTGTTTTTTCAAGAGAGTTGTGCATGCTGTTTATGGTGTGGGGTTTTTTTGATTGCCTTTTTTTTTTTTTTTTTTTTTGTGGGGGAAGGGGATTAGCTTTGGTTTGTTTTGAGGTACTTTAAATTGTGTGCTGCTATAAGATGTGGGAAAACTTGTTGAAGAAAGGCATCTTGCAGTAGAGTTAGAAAATGGTGGGGTTTGTGATGATTTTTAGTCATCATTTACATGGGCTCTTCCTATTGATGATCCTGAAAATAAATTTAAAAGCTGTGATTTTGAATTCATATAGTGTCCTATAAAAAGCTACACACAGAATCAAAAGCAGATTTTATGTGCTTACAGTTATGTTACTGGAAAGAGAAGAATCTTAATATTCTTCATTCACCATCATGAATCCTCACAGCCCATAGTTGTTATACCAACTGCAGTATTGCCTGTCTGGGCAATTATAATACAACATAAATAAGTTGTTATTTGGTGAGAGAAGGTCTCTCCAATCCAAAGATTGGAGAAAGTTTCTTGTCATTGCTATTCTCTGTGAGGGTGTGATGTCAGCAGCATTGTGGAACCGCTGCTATTCTTTTGTATATGTCCTTCCAGGTACTGTTTTTAAAATAATACACAGCACAAATTATATTTTATATCATTCAGTAGTAGATAATTGTGGAGAACAGAAGTAAACTTCTGTCAACAGCATGGTGCAGAGGCATTAGAGTGAATGAGTTCTCTGTCACCCATTCCGACAGTCATCCATTGCTATTAGTGAAGGTGGTTCTGCCCTCGGTGTTCCTGTGTTTCTAAAACTTAAAATACTTGTCCAGATGGCTGAGCTTGGGGTTGGTATTCAGATCACTTCTTTGCACAGCTGCTGCTTGTGTGGATCCATAGCTGTGCTGGTGTTAAATTGGCTACCTCGGCTACTGATGTTAGTGCAGCTACGGTAACACTGAGTGAGGGAGCTGCAATCCCCAGTTGGAATCACAGATTAATATTAAGACACTTACCCTATGCAGACCTCTGCATTTCCTCAGCTGCACCATTACCAACATCTGCATCATCTAGCCAGGAACCAGTTAGTATGTCTGCATGAGTTGCAGCCACAGCTAGTTAATGATTTTGATAATGGTTTTGCTCAAGAATAGCAGGTTTTAACATGGTCAGATTGTTCCAACAGCTGCTGTATTGATTGCGCTGTTGCATATCTGAAGATAGCTTCTGTGAATAAAGTTGTAGCCTGTGTCAAGAACTTGATGGGACTGAAGCCTTTTAGAAATTAGGTGTATAGCATTTCTTGATTTCCTTTTGTCTTGAAATCAGGCTTAAGAAACAGTCATGGGTCTAAATCCACCTTAGTAGTTACTCCTAGAAATCTGCTATATGCAGGCTTTTCATTGAGATAGTATCGTTATCATAGGAAAATAATTCTTTTGTAAAGATAAAATCTCATTGCCCATTGTTTGTATTCTAAGCATGTAAATGAAGGACCAAGCAGTTTCTGTAGTTTTGCATAAGACATTATTCACTGAACCTGGCAAATATTGAATCTCTTTTATTTGTTGCATTTCCCCTAAATCAGTTCTCTAGTCTAGTCTTATCTATAGGATTTTACTGTTAATTTAAAAGGTTTTGGAGGAAGAAAATCCTCTTGTTATAATTGAAGTATTTTGAAAGGCCATCCATTTATTTTTCCTGAAATTTCAATGCAAGTTTTGTTTTACATTAATCTGGTCGTTTGTGTTTCACAGTAACTTTAACACAAATTATTTTGAATGGAGCAACACCTGCTAGTGCTGCCCTTGAGTTTCAGTGCAACTGCACTTTCCCTGCAAGGTAAATGAGGATACATTCTTTAAAAGGGGAGTGGTGTAGATTTTCATTTGAGTGGGTTTAATAGGTCTTGAAAGACAAAATTGTTTCAAAGTTGACACTGATTTCTATGTTGTTTTGGTTTTTTCTCTTCCAGAAAGTGGATCGTTATTGCAGTTGATGTTTGATGGGAAATACGAGGAAATATTTTCAAATTCAGCCATTCAGAATATTTTCAGTGCATCTTCTGTGACAGAGGAGAACATTGACACTTATTTGGAGAAACAGATTCTAGCGTACCTGGACTGCTCTGCAGAGGTCGATAATGTGGAAAGGTGGAAATTATTATTTATTATATGGAAGATTAATAGAGGCCGTGTTTGATTTTTACAAAAGCAATCTTAAAAAAAGTATAATTTGTGATGTAGGGCCTTCAAAATACTTGTACTGACAGGAAAGCAGAAAACAAATTTCTCGGGTTATTTCCCCCAGTCCCTTGGGCATCTATTAATTACGATCCAATGAAAGCAACAGTGATATTGTGATATGGGGGTTTGTTGAAAACATTAGCTTTATTTACAGTAATTACCTCAGAAGCTGGTGGTATAAAGAAGTCACAAATGTAAATTCATGTTGTCATATATGATCAAACAATTTATTAACAATTTTCTCTCTGAAATGTTGTATTACATTTATGAGGCTATTTGAAGTACTACATAATGCTACTGTCCAAGCAATGCCTATATTTCTAAGTCTGACTTATAATAAGGTTGTTCTATTCTTCTTAAAATGAGTAGAGTGTTCATGGATGCTGCTTATCAATTAATTGTTTTATTCCCAAGACTTTCTTTGATAGAATCTCTTTTAATTGTACTGTATAAGCTAATTGTTGCTGTTAAGGAGTCTGAATTTACTGTATACAGTTTGCTGTGTAAATAACGAACAGACTTAAATCAGTCATGCCAGGGAGAGTAGATGCGGAAAACTATAGATGTGCTGTGTGTATGTGTATATATATATGTTTTTTTAAATATTAAAAGGTGAAAAAGTTTTGCTGAAAGAAGAGAAAAAGATAAAGGAAGATAAATGTTAAAAAAATAAAAGTAAGAGGAAGATAGTTATTACCAGTTATTGTTGTCTGAGTACAAATATGTGTGTTTTGGAATGACAGACATAAACCTAAGAGTTTTCGCTAAAATATCAGAGAAAAAAAAGTAATTGACATGTTCACTAACCAATCTCTGCTCAATTTTTCAAACATAGTGTATTAAAACCTCATTTTCTCGTGTGGTACACGATACAATGCACTCCTGCTTTCTGAATAGGAGTGTTCAGAGGTTTTTCCCATGCATGTTTTTCTCTAGGTGTTCTTTGTTTGTTTTTTTTTCCCCCTTTGTGCTGTTACTGTTAAATATTAACTGGAGAAAATCTTCTATGTTGCTAGATTCTGTCACCTTGCCGTAGTTTATTTTGAATAATGTGGCAAGGAAAGAAACATCAGTCAGGACTTGAAACAGACCCAATCCTGATCTTAATTATTGCTTGAAATATGTGTTGCTACTTTTATAAACCATTCAGCTTCTTGAAGGTAATCATAATCTGTATCAGTGGAACTTTATATGTATTCTGTTATAGTGCAAGGAATTTGTTCCTTGGCTGCTCACACTCCAGCTCTTTGGTCTTTGAGGTTTTTCTTGTTTTCTCTGCAGCTCTGGGCTGCATTAGAAAACCACTTGCCAGAGGTATGGAGGCAGATCTGCAATACTTAGTCTTTCAGAAGCAGACAGGGTTTTCTGCCCAAAATTACAGCCTGAAGTTGTATTCAAAATGAAAACGAAGAGTCTTCAAAACCTATCAGTGTCTGTCAGAAACAGTTTTGTTTGAAGGAGTCAAGTGAATTTTTCAAGCTCCATTAGTAATAATTTAAGAAGTTTTGGTGGCTGAAGGAAGTAAGTTGTGACTTTCTCTTACAGAAAAACTTATACGGAAGTTGCTTATCTGAAAGATAATTTTCTATTTTAGGTAGGCACTGCACAGCACTTCAGTCTGTACTGTCCTGGTTTTCAATGGCTTTCTGGGTTAAAATGTGTTTGTTACGTAGTTACTTTTCATACCTCCGGTTTCTATGTCCTGTGACCACCTTGTGTAAGGAACAAATGTAACTTTTGCATCCCGACTTTGCATAGCTTATGATGAAACTTTTTTTCCCTGTTTTTCTAATGCCTAAAATGTAATTTTCTTTTTCCACTGAGTGATTCAAAGGAAACGCAGTAAACCTCTGAAGTTCTAGTCCAGAAAAATTCAGGAAGACACTGGTTTTCTTGTGACTTTTTTAGATGGAATAAGTTAAAATCTTTTTTCTTGAACTGTAAATTAGAATTCTGGCGATTTAAAAACACAGTAGGAGTTGAATTCAATCGGAAACAGAAACTTGGATAATGTGAATCTTATTCTTTTAGCACAATATAAACGCAGTGCAAAGTACGGTTTTGTAATAATGTTAAAAGCACTCTTAAGGAGTTCTTTTTCTGAAGCTAAAACTGAGCAGCTTGAGGGCAAAACAGCTTAAAATTTAGATCGAGACTGTAATTTCTTTGGACATAGCCTGTAACTTTTTCCACTTTCAAATCCATGGTTCTGTAAGGAAAATGATTTAGCATGTTTTAAAATTTGATGCAACTTTTTCTGTCCTTTTAACTGCTTGTCTTCTTTTCCCTGCCCCAGACATGTTTTCACTATGACACTTCTAGCTTTTATGACTTAAAAAATTAAGCATTCCTTACAATAGATGTCTTGATTAGGAGATTTTTTCTTTTACTTTTTTCATGTTATTGCTACTCACCTCAATGCTTAACAGTTATCTTCTGCAGAACACGTAACTTCATGGCTGTATTTTAAATCAGCAGATTTTGGAGGATTAAGCAATAGGATATATGTTAACTATCTAAGGGGGTAATGTTTTTTTTTTTTTTTTTTTTTTTTTAATTCCTGAGCTCCATATGAAGTGGGTACATTCCTTCCCTGAACTATAGTTTTGTTCTAAAGACTGGAAGAGTGCGGGTTCCAGACCTGAAGGACTAAGGAAATGAGCTCCTACACTGTTTTTTGTTGAACATGTACTTACTACTTTTATCTTATTCAATATATAAATGAATACCAAACTTGGCAAAAGAAATCCATACAATAAAGCTTGTTGTGATTTCCCAACCTGAACACTGAATGGTATTTCTGGTATTTCTCTGATGGTTGGTTAACTGGTGTTCTATATGTAATGAAAAATGAAAATTAAGAAATTCTTGCTGTTTCTGCAGCTTGCTTTGATGTTTATAAGCTGAAAAAATAGCAAAGTTAGACAGTGAATAGTTTTGGGTACTCTTCTGTAATTTCTGGCATCACTAGAAAGAATAGAAACCTGTAACCTCTTGAGCACAACCTGACTCTTGAATATTTTTTGCTTTTCTTTTGTTTGTAAATTCTTGCATTAGATATTAGATGCACATCCATTATTTTTTCAAATACAAATACACTATTATTCTTTATTTTTTATGAAGATTTGATACAGTGATACGAATATTAGACTATATATAAGCATGTAATTTTGCATCATGGAGAACTATTGGACTTAGTGTAAACAGTGTTAGAAAAAAAGACAGCAAAACCCCCATTCACACAGAGAAAGGAAAACCAAGATGAGTGGACACAGATGCGTGTCAAAGCATAAATGCAAAATAAATGCTGTGGATCACCATAGTAAGGGTGATATTTGCAGCAGTATCTCTGTTGCTTTTCAGACAGCACAAAAGAATAGTTTTCAGGCAGCCTTTGGGAGGTGAGCATCTGCAGGTCTACATTGTAAGTGTGAAGGCCAATCAGGGAGACAGAATTAATTTTCTTGGAAAAAAAAATAGGGGATAGGCAAGAGAGGTCAGCATTTGCAGGGATTATAGCTTGAAACTGGTTTTCTGATACAGAGTGAGATAAAGAGGGTGAGAGTTGGTCATGAATCTGAAAATGGGGGAAAATATAATTTGGTGATGACAGTGGAAAAACAGTTTCCCAACCAAAGTAATGGATTTGGTTATCAGTTGTTCCAGACGCATTCTGCATCGTTAAAACCGTGTCTCTTCAAGCAAGTTTGCCTTCCAGATAGTTATCAGTAATGCTAAAATAGATAAGTATAACTAGTAGGAACAGTGTAATTGATAAAATAATGAAAATTATCTTAAAAAGACTGGAGTACATGTATCAAATCACTGTGCAGGGATGGTTGATTCTTATGTATGTTACCTTTCAGAAGCTTTGAAGCCTGATTTGTCATGGGAGAAAAATTAGGAAATCTATACCAATATGGATATTTTGTATGTAATGGTAATAATTTAGTATACAGTAATTGTTAGTGCTTTGTGTTCTTGAGTCATTTGGAAGTTTAATGCTAATCTTGGATATGTTTTCGTATTTCCTAGTAGATAGTTACTGGCTGAATAGTGACAGCCAGTAAGTGTTACCTTGTCTTGTTCCACAAGAACTCTTTATGCCAGTCCTTGTTCTGTAACTCCCCGGAAGGATGGGTTCTTTTTTTTTTGACTTTCAATTAAATGTTCCCCACCCCTGCTTTCTTATTGTTCTACATCTTTTGTTGCATTCTTGCCCACCCACTGCTTGTTTGTGTGTGGCTTTTCTATTTTACTTTGGTTTTTAAGTGGTTGTATAACACTTCATCCTTCTGGTTCAATTGGAGGGCTCTTGCATCTCTAAGTTTCTGTTTAACAGAAAGAAAGGACTAGGTTTTTCTGTTTCAGTTATGCTCCTTAACATACCAGTGTTTACATCAAACCTACACAATGAAAATGTTAACTTTTTGTAGTTAGGAGGCCTGTTCTCTGTGTGATAGGGCCTTTGTCAATAAGATTCTAAGTCATTAAGATATCATAAAACAAAACAGAAGTTTGTATATAAATCTTAAAAGCCTACACCAGTTAAATCGATCATTAAATTCTGAGAGATTGTGCCCTGCCTTCTGTAGATCTTTCAGATTGTGACTAAAGAAATAATATCACAGTAATGTAAGATGAGCTTAGTCTTGTAGTTAAAGAGAATTTTGCCATATCTAGTTTCAGAAATGAAACAAAGTCTCTTAATTTCATCTTTCAATAAATTACTAGTATTTAAAATAAAACCCATGATCGAATGGGGTATTATTTACTGCCAAAGTATCTGAACCCACTTAGAAGTGGTAGTTCTGAACTCTTGATTTCATTTAATTTTTTTATCAGAGGAAGTGAAAATAAACAGCTGTGTCAAAACAAAAATAAACTTGCTTCTTTGGAACATATGCTAATGCAGTATCTTTTCTCTGAAAATGCTGAGATTTAGATATATCGTAAGAAAATATAACAACCATGCAATAGGCAAATACTCGATTATCTGCATCCTTTGCTAAGCTTCTGATCTCTGATAGTTATGTACAGCCTTAAATTGTGAAACATATGAACTAAGTCTGCCTCCAGAATGCTTGGTATTAATCACAACCTTTATAAATAAACACATTTCCGAGCCTTTTAGTTTCCTATGCGCATTCTTGAATATTCCATTCATTGTATATTCCTCACAGGAAAGTGAACTTTTTTAAGCTGAGGGTTTTGAGCTAGCACAAGATGTAATCAGCTCTTGTAGCCTTAAGTGAAAAGGTAATATGTTGCTAATTGCTGTTCTTATCTATATTGCAGGCAGAGGCTGATGTTTCTGCTTGGTGTGGGCAGTTTGCAGCTCTTCGTTCAAAGCAATTGGACTGGGCCTCCTGTTCAGTTAAAGCTTCAGGATTTTTTGCCACCTGCATTGTTACAGAAGTGCTGTGAGGTACGTTTGGATTTTAATAAGCTGTCCTTTTACTGTCACTGCTTTTCACAAATAACCATAATACTTAAGTGTGTGGACAAGGCACATCTGCAAGGCGGGGTGCTGGAATGTATTGCCTTCATCATCCTTCCTACCGCCTGTTATTGCAGCATCTTCAGTTATATCAGCAGTGTCCTAAAAGTAGTTACTGTTTCTCTACTTAAGATATTTCCTGCTGGAAATGTTGGGTTTGGATCTTTAATACAGGTGAGCATTTAGTCAAAGGGCATTTGCAAACAATAAACTTTTTATGTGTTTATTTTGGGATATGTTCTTAGCTGGATCAAGGAAAGATGCTTAAATGGCTTAGAAATTTCCTGTCCTTAGGAAAAGGTAGAAGTTGCATATCTTGCAAGTGGCAGAGTGTTTGGCAGATACTAACAGTAGATCTAGATGTTCAGTATCCTGTTGGGCTCTGAAGTGCCAAGTGAATTGTGGTAATATTAGTACAAAAATGCTAATTCAAATAGAGCTTTTGGAAGCAGAAGGGAATGTAGGAGATAGAACTGAGGACTGTCAGTTTTATTTATTTTGTCATCGGTTTATGTAGGTGACTAATCAGCATCCTAACTTCTTTTGGTGAGATGTATGTATCATTCCTCACGGCAGTATCACAGTCCAGATTCTCCTCACCTATGGTTCAGCACAGCTTCTTGATTCTTCTCTTGGGGTTAAAGCTGTGGTAAAATACTGGCTACTGCAGTGTGTCAGTGAAGAACATATCAGTATTCTCTGCTAATGCTAAATCTATACATGAGTTTGAATTTAGAATTTCAGTAAGAATAAGGCATAGACCATGAGCAATGTAAATGCTGTAAACTGTGAAATGAGGGGAAGTTTGAGTATATGAAAAGTTTAATGTCAAACTGTTGGCTCTGCTGCCTTTCTGTGGCATGTTTTCCATAATTCATAAAGTTCTGCCTTAGGTTCATTGGCAAAGCTGTATTTCTAAATACCTAATTCAGATACGGTATTGCTCCTGGTTTTTTAAATACATGTTTATAAATTTGGGTTATCTTTCAGGGCTCACACAGTGTGTATATATAGACTTATTTTTCGCTTGATTTTTGATACTTGAAATTCAAATCTCATCTTCTGATGACTCAATAAGTAACAGTGGAAACCAAGAGTACTAAACCTTCTAGGGTGTGAAATGAGTTAGCAGAAATTTTGAAGTGTACTACCTCTGAGAGGAAAAGTAATTAATTTTGCCTTTATATATAGTAAAAATAATAAAACCTAGTTTAATTCATTCTTTTTATAATTTGTTTATAATATTTAATATTATGATATTGAAATATTGTTACAAATTTTTGGTTCTGTTTACTGCAGAACTCTGTATTCTGTATTAGTGTGTATGCACAGGTTGCAGTGTAACCCATCTGCAGCCCAAGATGATGCTCATTGGATTGCTGTCACTGACAGAGTTCAGAGACTTGTAAAATACAGTGCTCGTAATTTCTATTAACCATTTCATAGAATCATAAAATGGTTTGGCTTGGAAGGGACTTTAAAGATCACCCAAACCCCTGGCCATGGGCAGGGATACCTCCCACTACACCAGGTAGCTCCGAGCTCCATCCAGCCTGGCCTTGAACACTTCCAGGGAAGGGGTATCCACAGCTTCTCTGGGCAACCTGTTCCAGTGCCACACCACCCTCACAGCAAAGAATTTCTTCCCTTAAACCTACTCCCAGTCAGTTTTAAGACACTCCTCCTTCTCCTGTCACTACATGCCTTGTAAATACTCTCGCTCCATCTTTCTTGTGGGTTCCCTTCAGGTACTGGAAAGCCACAATTAGGTCACCCCAAAGCCTTCTTTTTTCCAGGCAATTTGATTTAATGTCTGGAAGACATAAGATACTAATTCCTTGTTAAGTATGGAAATATATGATCTCCTGTTTAGTTTCTGTTATATTTCTGCAGTGACTCTGAATGTGATGCATTGAAATATGTTTGCTTATGCAGAGGTGGTATAGCAGAAACTAAATTGGCAGGAGATTATAAGGGAAAACTGTCTTGAACATACTTTATTTCTAACGAGTACTCTGTCAAACTTGGATATTGCTTCAAGGTTTAGCTATTTATGCATTCAGGCCGAAGTTTACCTTTATTTATATTACTGCTCTCTGTACTATCTTCTGACACGTTGTTGTGTTTGGTCTTTTTCCCAAGAATACTAATCACTTATATGCTAAAATATAATATCCAGTTACTTATTAAATGTCTTAATTCAAAAAGTTTTGAATTATGTTTTGAATTATCTTTATATACTTTTTATTCCAAGGATTCTTACTGTATAAGCGTTCTGTAAAAATTAACATCTCAATAAAGTGACATTTTTGTCTTTCCTTTAATCTAGCTTTCTTCTCTTCCATACACAGATATGCAGAAAAAATGGGTTAAAAATGGGACTCTTAATTTTCTCCATCTGTTGTAACCTTCCATTTTCTGTCATCAAGACTGCTACAATCCCTTTTTAAACAGATCTTCCATTTTTCAGGTTTTCAAACTAAAATGATTTTTCCCCACATCAAGGTTAAAAAATTAGGTCTTCATGTTTCTTTTAGCCTACTCTAAGTAATGTTACTAAATTTTGGCATTAAAATGTCTCATTTATTTCAAGAATAGTTAAAAAACTGTTATTTTCAGAATATTTGATTGGATTAGTCTTTGTTTTCAGGGTATATAACTGCTGCCATTTCTATCCTTGGAAAGTTTAACCTCTGGATCAGTGGCATAGTTTCATTTCTGCTCCCAGATAACTTTTTTCTTATGAGTGCAGTAAGGCTGCATGAGGCTATAATTAATTTTAGTGAAGAATAAATAAAATAGCGTCTTTAAGATGAGTTGCTAGTAGGGACCGCTTGGATGTCTTCCATGAACAATATTCTTGAGTATAGGTATATTATTTCCCTTTTCTTAATTTGATTTCAGCTTTGTCTTTAAGTTATGGTTGCATTCATGTACTGTACTAATATTTGGTTTTATATCCTGTAGAACTGGCTTGTGATTTTCAGAGTCCACACTAAAGTAGCATTTTAGTTATTAGATGCGTTGCAGTTTTCTAAAATAATTGTGAAACTTTACCACACCTGTTAATAGTCTGAGTGATACTACATGGAGTTTTTTGAATGAGTGCATGTGGTAAAGGAAGATTAAGAAGTACTGAATTCTGGTTAAAATGGAATAGCAGTTCTGGCTTTGAACTTGTTGGGTTAGACTAAAACATCATTAATGAGCTCAGTACTTATAATAAGTGGCTCATAGTAATGTGCTTCTTGTCTGAAAAGAATTGTCACATCTCTTTGCATGTACTGGAATAGAAGGTACAGAAATGTTGAAGCTGGAGCATATTTATTCTGCCTTAAATTTCAGAGTTTCTGCATATTACCTCATACAGTTGAGCTTAGCATTTTCAGTAGAGGAACTGGAGAAAAATGCATAGTAGTACTTACTAAGACCACTGATGATTAAGGATGTTGTAAGGAAGATCATCTGGAAGATGATCTCAATGTGATAATTGATAATATATGTAAATAACTGGTAGGAATTCTCCAAATGCATCAACAGCTCCCACTGTTCTTTTTGTAGCACCCAGGCTGATCCCAAGGAAGTTTTGGAATGTATTTGAATAATTTTTTCCATGTGTTTTTATTACTCCTTCTTTTATGCATTATTTGGTCCTTTTGCTGGAAGAGACTGAAATATTGCCACACTTCTATTGGCATCTATAGTTCATAATTATTATGAAAAACACCAATGTATTGTGTAACACTACTGTCTCAAATCCAGTATGATTCCTTCGTCTTGTTAATTCAATCTATTGTGAATTCCTTTTTACAGGCCCAGATGCTTGGCTTCCATTAGCATGAACTAGCTAGGAAGAAAAGTCTGTGCCTGACCAGCAAGATAGAGCCTTTGAAAGTTATGCAGATTTCTTCCTCTTGTGGGGAATGTAAGGATGGATGATAAAGCTAATGTAGAGGCAGAGTCTTGTAATCAAAGATAGTCTGCTAAAGTACGCTACAGTCTTGCATTGCATTCCCTTACTATGAATATAGAAAAGAAGGGGAATTCTAAATGCAGTCACTTGAAGAATACTCTCTTAATAGTGGAGCAAAGTCACCCTCATAGGGTGTATGAACAAGAGCTTTCATAACTAAAGTACCTCTTCATGTAGCGCTCTCAGGCAAGACTTGCTTGCAGTAGCTCACCTTGATTATCTTCAGTTTGGACTTCAGCTGTCCATAGGTTACCCCTTGCTGATTTGGACTGTAAAACTGGATACAGCCTCCTCTGTAATCTTACCTCCTTTGCAGAAAGTTGAAGAGAAAGGCACTTACAAACAAAAGCAGTATTTCCATTGCCTTAAAGTCTAAAGAGTGAATTCTGTTTTCAAGGACCAAACCTTTGGCTGATAACCTCAGTACATCCTCTGTTAACCTGGAAGATAAATCACCTTAGCTTTGCTAATTGATAAATTATTGTGCAGTAGTCTTTGTATTCTTTAAAATATGAGAAGCCCAGTATATGTAGCTTAGTGGCCACATGCAGTAGCATCCTGATTTGATAATTTGTTTGTCTCCACCCCACCTCCACTTCCATTTAATCAACTCTTCCCAAGCCTTTAATCTGTCTTTATCTACTTCTTTATGCCTGCACTTACCTTTTTATATTTAGGGGAAGGATCACTAAGACAGAAAGAGCTGATGACGTGCTACAAAGGCCAGAGTGGTTCTCAATATACAAAAGTGTGCTGAATGCTCACTTTGCTTCTAGTCACTATCATTAGCAAGAAAAGAACTAATTCCCTAAACTAAAATTTTCATACTGTCCATTTTTAGAGCTATTGAATGTGAATGGCAGAAGTTTTTTTCTGATTATTGTCATGACTCAGGTGGCACCAGTTGTGCTGGGAAATACTTTTGAAATACTGTGAAAATTCAAATACCCAAGAGTACTCTCTAGCTTGCAGTTGATTCAGGGCTTTAGTAGCAGTAACTTAAAAGTAGCCATTAAGTTACTGTTTGGAAGTTGAATACATAAACAGCTGTGCTTCAGAGACTGAAAAAATTGCATGTCTAGAGTGAATTGAGCTTTATTTGTGTGTATTCAGTCAACAGGTGGTCGAACAAAACCACTTGCAGGTCCAAGACAAAGTGGATGATGACTGCCCCAGAGATTTCTCTACATATGTTCATAAAGTAATTATCTAGTATATGTTTCTATGTACTTTAAGATAATTACTCTGGAATAAATAATTACACTTGTTTGATGTCAAATTTGGTGAAGAATAGAAAGAATCAAGAGTCTAACCCAGGTTTATTAGGTCATCAAGTCTTGGGCTGTGGCCATTTTGAGATATGTGAAATTTTTGAGCTATAAAATAGGTTCAACACATTGTACATTTAGGTGTTTAAACACAAGAACACAAGCTCAAAATTTCTTTTTGCTCTTAACCAGTGTTCTAGAGATGGTGGATTTTGATTCGTAACTTTGCAGTCCCTGAAGCTGTAACATCATAACATCTATGTCTTACTTGTAGCTGTTCTCTCATCTTAAACACTACCTCGGGGCAGTGAATTCTGTATGGATAATGTGGTCTTAGAGCATAAGCTGGAAAAATTAGTTTTGGTTTAGACTTTCTTAGCTAAAGGTAAAGGATGTCTGCTTTTCTGTATGGAATTTGTTTCATGAAAAAGGATGTGGATTTGTTAAAATAGAAGATAGCAGTTCTTTGGCTCTGAGACTTGTTGGCTTATTGTCAAGGCTGTAATATGTCATCAACTTTCCCTTCTTCCTCCCTCAGTCTTTGTTAATGTTACATTAGCAGGACTGGGTTTTGCAATGAAAGGACTTGAAATGTGAATTTGACATTAATTTGTTCCTACGTGCTTAAACAAGTACAGATAACTATAGCATTGCAAGGCTGTTTTTGAAAAAGGTTTGATAACAAATCTTTGCTTTCCCACTGAGTGTTTTAGGTGTGGTCTACTTTGATTACAGAAAGAATCAAAAATGTGCAGATGGGGGAAAAAGTTTACATTAAACTGAATATTGTGTTGAGTGTCATACTCTGTGTGTGTAATTGAAAACTTAATCTTTAGAAGTATTGATTTATGACTTTCCCCTCTCAAAATCACAGATGTCGATAAGGTTCTTCCTTTCTAAATGGCCAGAGGTGCCACAGGTCTGGTATATTTCCAGTTGGCAGTTTCTTTCCTTTATTCTTAAGTGGTTTGTCAGACTATTGCGATCATTGTTTTCCACAGTGGGATTGAAATGACTGCAGTGATGTCATACAAGAGTTCCCCTTTGTCCCAAATCATTGTCTACAAAGTAGAAGTATTTCCAATGTTAATGCGAGCTAAAAACTCCTTACTAAATCAGAATAAACTTGAAGATTAATTTGTTATTAAAAAAATATCTAGGGGATTCATGTAGCTTAATGATTTTTGTCTTCAATGTAACCTGTTGATACAGGCATTGAAAAGAGTTTCAAATAACTCAGGAATTACGTTATTTATTTAGTTTAAAAAGCTGAAATATGATTCAAAGAACTTATATCTTGGTTGTGTAGACTGATTAAGAATCTTTCTCAGGCAAATTACTTCAATGCAAGCTGTCATTTAACCTTCTTGTCTGCTTTTTCCCTTGCATTCCCTTTTCCTGCCCCTTTTATACCAACTGAAAACTAAGCTAAAACCCTATTTTTTGTCCACTGAGGAAATCTGCCATATGAGAACCAGGAATAGACTGATGAATGGGCTCCTCCCAGAGCCTGAAGATAAACTGCTCAAATGCTTTCATTGCATTAAAAGGGAGGGAAGAATAGGTGACTGTCATATGACAGTCACCACTGAGTCCCTGGAGAGCTACCTCAAGGCTCTCCTTAGTAAAAGAGTTACTGTAGAGAACATCATACAGGAATGCATCCAAAGCAGGGAGAGGTTTTTATTTACCAGACAAAGGGAACAATGTCTCTAATAATGCTGCTCTGGTGCCACTCCAACAGGAGGCTCCCTGTGGGGGAAGAAAATGATAACACATACTGATATCACTGCAGGAATATCTAGTGTATTTCAGTGCTGTAGGATTAATTTAATTATAAAATTGTTTTGTAATTAGAGTTGGTTTGTGGCACGGATTTACCAGAACCTTTTCCCCTTAGATTATGGGAAGGATTATGTTACTAGAATGTGTTTGTGGATAGGTGGATGACATACGCATTTCGGGTGGGAGGAAATCAGCATCTTGCAGAACGTGTTGATGTGGTGTATCAGGACAGCAAGAAACAATACAGTATTTACCACGATTTGGTAAAAAGTTGAGACTCTATGAGACTGAGTTTTGGGTTTGGGGTTTTATTTTTCCTCGTTTTTTTTGGTTGGTTGGTTGGGGTTTTTATGTTTTGAGGAGACTTTTTCCTTAAATACATTAATAGCTGTTTTTCCTAGTTCTGTATTACATTATTTTTTATAAATTTAAGTTTGTAAAAAATACTGAAGCTTGTCTCTTTTTTCCCCTTCTTCTTTTAGCCAAAAATGCTGCATGCAACTATTCTGAAGATGCTGATTCTAGATGGTGAATCAGTCTATACCTTGACTTCTCATCCTATTTTGTTGCTTATAGCCAGGATAATCCTTGTGAATTCAAGACACAAGCTTGGATCTCTCCAGGTAAGAAATATGTGACTAATGACTGTGATTACCAGCTACTCCTTAATTGGTTCTCTCATTCTTTTCTTCATACCTCATTGAATCATTCTAACTTCCATTTCTTTTCCTGTAGCTCTGAGGTTCTTCCTTCTGAAAAACAGTTGGGATAAAGTGATTGCAATTTATCACAAGTATCTTTTTCCTAAAGAAAAGCTATTTTTTCTCTGTCTTCCCCAAAACAGAGAGAAGGTATCTTCATTAGCTGGAAAAATAGAAAATTTAATACAAAGCACTTTTAAAAGATACATACTTTGTGATATTATTTGCCAAGGGGTAGCTGGGAATGCCCTATAATGCAGATTACATATCCTATATCCTTCTTAACAAAGCTTTGGTTACTGTTAACCATTACGGTATGAATTATAAGACTAAATCTCTGTTGTGTGTGTGTGTTAAAAAGACATGATGAAGCACCTCTTAGAGGGTCTTTACCTCCCTTCTAGTTCAGCAGCAGCCTGGTTGGTAGTAGGGCTCTCTGGAAGTGGGGGACTTTTAACAGCAGCAACTTCTCTTTATTGAATTCCAGTTGAACAGAATTTGGCTAGAGATCAAAATGCCACATGGCCTCTCTTTATGCTTGGCTGACAACATCCATTCCCAGCTGGGTCTTTGTATGAGTGATGAATTAAACTGTGTGGGAGATGTTGGCTGTACTGCATTTCTGGAAGCCAAGTTCTTCCATCGTTTTCCTTGTTATTCACAGATGAGTGCTGTTGAATTTCAGCGACTGGGTCAGTCAGGGAAACAGAAAATGTACCTGGTATAGAGAATTCCCCTGTTGCCTCCCTTAAGAATGACATAATGGGAGGCTTTATTCAACACAGTTGAGGTTCAATTATTTGTGGCTACAGCGAGTTTGAATAGTAGTTCAAAGGCAACAACTGATAGGAACTACTTTCATCAACAGGTCAGTGTAGCAATTAAAGCTTGCCATTCTTTTTCCTTTCAGCTTGATTCAAAGGTAGTTTCTTAATACTTTTACTGCTTTAACAGTAGTGCACATAAATTGAAAACAAGGTAAAATACTTAAAATATACTATCTAAAGCATTTATAAGGCTCTGTATGCTATTTTACATGGAAGAGTAAATGCTTAAAAATCATCCACAAGTTTTCAACTTGGCTCCCAAAAAACATTGCTGATAGAATATTGTACACAGCTCAGCTGTCTTATCTGAGAGTTAAAAATTATATTCTCGCTGATTCTAGCATTTCTGAGTGTAAGCATAAGGCCTCAGAAAATTCTATCATTAAACTCGATACTCAATTGCATGTGAAAATTGATACTTCATTGTATAAAGCTAAACTCAAGTAATTTGGAACTTCTTACTTAAACTGCCTTTAGGTTTCTAAATAAATGATGAAATGTTGGGTTCTGACCTCTTTCATGAAGCCTGTTTGTGTGCTTTACTTTGTCCAGCTTGATAGCAAAAGTCGTCTTTCTTTTCTCTTGGAAATAGATGCTATTATTCTTTTTGATGGTTCCTTTCCAGAGACATTAGAGTCAGCTACATGTAATTGGTTTAGATGTTTGTGCTTGAGTACTGCACAGCCCTTAGGTCGCTCTGGTGGAAGCATACCTGCATAAAAAGCTCAGAAGATGGATGCCTCTAAAGCAATCAAACATCTTTCATAGAAAATGATTGCCATGCTAGCAGCACCAGAATAAATAGCAGTCATTAGAGCCTCTGTAGAGGTGTGCTCTACATTCACAGATTATAATATTAAATATAATTTTGAGATTAGAGTATTGAAATTGACTTTTCCACACACTTTCACCTGTTGCAACTAGAGAGGAGGTTAAGAGACTGCGGGGAGCTTATGCTTTGTGTACACAGCTTTCCAAAATCAGGTATTTCCTGGACTGTGGTTCAGCTCTGCCTGCTGTAGAGTGATTGCTTAGTTTGGTAATATCTTTGCCCTTCTGAAGTTCAACATACAGGCATTAGGACTTTCAGTTGTGATTGTAATGTGTTTTCAGTAGCAATTCCGCTCCTATTCTACCTCCCTCAGGCTCCTTTATGCTGCCACCTGAAGAAATAAAAAAATGTCAAACAGAACAAGAAAAAATGCATAGAAGGACAACACTGGATGATCAGAAATACTGAATGGCTTCCATGCAAACAGTAACTAAATAGTTTAGGACTCTTCAGGCTGGAAGGATTGCTGAAGAATGAGATCATGGCTTTCTGTTTATCTATGTGACACAAAAGAAGATAAGTAGGAAACAGCTGGATTTTGGGATTTGGTTTTATTTCAGTCTTTTTCTGCTACAAGAGTTAGGAGCTATGAGATCAAAGTAGCAAGTGGCTGCTCCAGAATAAGTGCATGCAAGTATTTATTTGTCCTGCTGTTCACAGTGTTTCTTACGAGATGGTGGTACTAAAGATTTGCAAGGTTCAAAGAGCAATTGGAGAAATTAACAGAGGGGAAATCCATCAAACTCTTGGAGCACTGTAGAGTTGCCTGGATATGTTCGTCTGTATACTAGGTTATGGTTGTTTTTTTAATAAAACAGCTATTTTGGACAGGTTTGTGTTTTTTAGAAACTAGAATTGAATAGACTATAAAATCTGTATTTTAAAGATACTTTCCTTTTTTTCTTTCTTTTCTTAATGCTCTATACTTGTTATGAACTTGAAGTATCCATATTTTCTTTCAGACGTTACCTTGGTGGACTCTAAGATGTGTAAATATTCACCAGCAGTTGTTAGAGGAGAGATCACCTGAGCTATTTACTCTTGCCCAGACCTGTATAAAACAAGGTATATTTCTACTTACTTGTTTTATTGGCTTGCAGCATCACTTTCAAGACAGCACAGGAGAGGTGAATTTGTAGTTAACTGTTATAATGCTTATCAGACACTTACATAACTGCAATGAGTAGAGAGTTTCACTTAAGTTGGCATGGACTTGTAAGGCACATGCTATTCTTCAGCCTCTAAGATCAAAACGTGATTGTAGAGAAAGGTTTGTTGATAGAGGCTTGTTTTGAGACTCTTGGATATGGTTGTCAGAGATAGATGATGTAAAGTACACCTGAATCTGTAGTTAGTTTCTTTCCAGCAATTTTTGCTGCCTGGTGCCTCTTAACAGTTTGTTTATTTTCTCACTGAAGCCATCTGGTTTCAAACAAGTACCTTCATGTTCCATAAAATAAATACTTTTAAACCTTTAAATGGTCTTTGAGTAGGGCTTGAATAACCCACTTGCTTGTCTATATCAAGTTATCAAGAAAACTTTGTGGCAGTTGCTGTGGAAAAAGACCTTCAGATTTAGGAGAAATTACCTTTTCTATTTAAAATACATGTTTCTCAAGTGTTAGGTCAATATCATCACCTGAATAGAAGAAAGCTGCAATGATTCCCTGCTGTTCCGAAGCAGCTGTTACGCAAAACCAATGGGACTAGGTGCGCTTTCCCATTTATTTGGCCATGTGCCAAACATCGTATGGGGGTGCCAGAAGGATGTCGTAAATTTGGGACATCAGTGCTTCTGGGCACTACATCACTACTAGTACTGATGTGAAGCTTTCCGCAAAGGTCCTTGAAGTCTCAAAATGCCTAAACTTATCAAGCAGTGTGGGTAAATGATATTTAGATAGGTAGTGGTAAGACTGCCTCTCAGTGGGTCACTTGATTTCATTGTATGGCTTTAGCACAAGTAATCTTGAATTCATCTCATTGAAACTTGTTGGCTGTGGAAAATCAAGTTGTAATGCATGATTAAAGACTATAACATGATTTTTTCCCCTTGAAATTGTATTAGTGCCATTCAGTTCAAAAGTTGCGTTTTTGTGTGGTTTCCATGTGTACCTACATGTCCAGTATTTTGTAGGCTTGGAGTAATATTTTTAAGTTACTAGTTTGTGTTTTTTGAACAAAATCCTTAAGTCTTGTCTTTGAAAAAGTTGTTGTTAGGCAGGATTTATCAGCAAATTTTGATTTAGTGAATTTGAAAAGCTGTGTAAAAACTATGTTTAGACTTAGCAGCTTTCTATATTAAGTGCCAGGTTTTGAGGACTAACAAGTACTAACCAAAAAGCGTAGGAGGTTTAAACAGTAAAATCTGTTTGTGTTAGAGTTGACTGCCAATCTCTAAATTCAAAAGTAAGAGAAAATGTTTAAAAAATCCTTGATAATACTATTTTTTTTGTATAGTAAGGCTTTTCAACACATTAATAAAGCTTGTTTGAAAACGTAAGCATCCATTGAGGAGCACAGCATCAGTGCTATAACTGTGTAACCAGTCCTTTTTGAGTACTGTGATGCTGTGAGCTTTTTTAGAGTTCTTATTACCTAAATATTTTTGCAAAATGCAGAAATAAAGCACAATGCAAAAAACCCACTTCATTTTAAGAATAACCAGCGTGACTAATTCTCAACGTAATGGTCTCTATTTGCAGGAATATTCTTTTGTAACTTACTATACTTTGATAGAACTTATATATATAAGAAATACAAATGCTTTTATGCTGGATGAGAAAATGTCAAGTCTTCTTTCCTAAAGACTTCAGATCTGTTCACAAAGGTATTTTCTCCCATTCAGATGGAGGACATGATCTTTATCATTCAGAAAATCAGTAATTATTTAAAAAACAAACAAACAAAAACCACCAAACAGAAAATGTCTTAAGACAAACCACCATTCAATGCTCTATCTGCTGTTGAAACTGTCATTTGAAGCTTACTGCTTAAGGGGGTGGGTATTAGCTCAATATTTAGTTCTCGTGTTCTTTAGAAGGTCCAATACAATTATAGTTCATTATTTTCTGCAGTTCAGCTTTACTGTTAAATATAAGCAAAGATTGAACTTTTCTTTATTCTAGTAGTAATCCTTAGTATAAAACTTGAAAAATGCTTTAAATCACATACATCTTTTATACACTGTCAGTGAATTTTTAAATGTGTGAAGGTGTAAAGAGCAACAGACTTTCTCTCATGATATTTTAAATGTATTTTTAAAATATCATTCTCTTGAACTATATTCTCTTCTCTTAATTTGCAGTGACAGAAACAGAAGCTTTGTTCACAGGTGGTGAAAGCTGGCACTTAGCAGTTCAGTTCCATCTGGAGTCTGCCTATACATTCTTGTTTTACTATGAATATAAAAAAGCTAAACACTGTTTCAGTATGGCTAAAGACATAACAAAACTGCAGATTAACCTTACAGGTAAGTTTTGCTGTTGAAGTCTTTGAGGAAGATTGGCTGGACCAAACTAACCTATGGCTTGCTGGAGTTTTTTTTCACATATCCAAGTAATAAAGAACTGTACTTTGAAAAAGCTTGATGTTTAACGGGTAAGTCGTACTTGTCTTCCTAGAATTAGTACTGCTTGGAAGAGAAATATCACGTCTAGTTAAGAAACATCCCAAAATGGGTATCTGAGGAGTTATGGTATTATAATCCTTCTTTCTAGTGTTCCATGTCAAATTCTAGGTCTAGTGGCATCTACTGGTGTCATGATAAATACTTTTTATTTTGTTTTGTTTGGAGACACTTAGAAAGGAGTCTGCATGATGATTTGACTCAGTCAAAAAAGACCTTTTGTGCCACTAGCCTAGATCTATTCCATGTAAAAAGCTTTTAGAAGTCACTCCCAAAACTGGTCATATCACAGGAAATAAGTAGGGAAGTCAGATTTCTGATAAACAGAAATCACAAGGATTCAATCACTATGGAGACTTTATAATTATCCTCTCAGAACCTATTCTTTGGAGTCAGGAAGATCAGATTGCTGCACTTCCAACTTTACATGTATAGATACGAATCTGTGGTCTAGCTGGTCCTGCTAGGCCATCAAAATGACATAAAATCACACCTTTTCTGTGTGGGAACTTATGATAGTACCTGAGTAGAAATGCAAAAAGTCTTTATCTAGTTTCTTTCTGTAGACCTATTAGTGGAAAGCACTAACGAGCTGAAACTTGTGACTTCCTTATTTATTACATCAGTTGTATGTCACAAGGCTCATGTTCCTTCATATCTAGGTTGGCACTGCAGCTAATCCTGTTTATACCATGAATCAGTTTAATAATTTAATTTAAAAAACCCCAAGCAATCAGCAGCAAAAAAACCCCAAAACCCTAAAACATACAAAAATCTGAACAAAACCCTAAAGAAAAACAAATTCTTAACAAATTATGTGGAACTCCATGCTCATTTATTCAAAGGTTTTAAAAGCTTAATTTGAAAGATCTGTAATGGAAATCTTGTGGCATAATGCTTTTGTTTAACTATGAATTGATTATGTTCTGTGGTATCTACTTAAAACGTAGTAATTCACATATATCTGAAGGAAATCTATACATTTCAATTGATCCTACCCTTTTTTCCCTGTATGCAACATGATCTGTTCATGTGGTGTGTTCCAAGTATGGCATTTACTGCCAACTTGGTATTATAAAGTACTTTTCTTTAAAATTAGTCAACATTTTTCTTGTTTTTTATTAAAAACATCAGTACCTACGATGGTACACTAGCTATAAAAATGCAATTAACTGAGAACAAGTAAAATCAAAGGAACAGGTGGTTATTCACTGATAGTCTTCATGTTGGATTTTTTTTTTCCTTTGAAGGAGATCTTCAAATTTTGGATTAATAATTTCCTTAAATCTAACTTTAAAAAACCCCAACCTTCTTGTTTGGAGGGGGAAAAAAAAAAGATTGGATGCAATGGAATTATTTCTATTTTTTATCGCTTTACCACGAGGCTATGCTAGTCCTAGAGAAAGATTGTGGTGGTATAGTATCTTAGAAAAATGTTGTGAAACTCCTAAATGTTCTGTAGTTTATCTCCATAAATCTATTAGAATACTTATGTCTAACCTGAAGACAAATGAACTGAACTGAACATGTGGGAATTGTTGGCATTCTAGACAAATTCTTTTGACATGCATGTTTGGGCTAAATGGGAGGAATGTTACATCATCAAAAAAGACTTTGGTTCAGTGTATAAATTCAATCTCTAGCAAAGACGTTTTTAAGGCTTTTGGGAGGAATTTCCTTTTTAGGAAAGGATTTTGAGAGGTTTATATGCATTAATGGCTGTAATCTTTACTAGCTGAGTATTGTATTACAGCATGGAAATATATATTGTTCATAAAACAGAGATTTTAGGACCAATATTTTCCAAAGTTATTTCAATAATGTGTGAATAAATCATACTTGGTTTGTGTACTTTTTTTAAATGCCATTAATCCAAATATGTACTATATTCATCTTTTATTGAAAAGCATCATTATGTCCCTCGCAGTGAGTCATAACCATCAATAACTCTACAAAACAATTTCCAGTCAAAGAGAACACTGTGATCCTTCTTGCACATAAATTTATTGAAATGAAGGGTAGTAATCCAAAATAAATTTAAGACCAGCAGATCTAGAGGGTTAATAATGCTGAACTCTGAGATCTGTTTATTGTTTTCATGCCCAGTAATGCATCTCTGGGAACTTCTAATGTGAAACAGAAAGTAAAGTTTCTGTGTAGATTCCTTTTACTTTGTGAGTGTATATCACAGAACCATAGAATATTAAGGGTTGAAAGGGACCTTAAAGATCAAGGACAGGGATACTTTCCCGGTAGACCAGGTTTCTCAAGGCCTTATCCAGCCTGGCCTTGAACACTGCCATATGTGGTGATATAAACCAAGCAATTTTTTTCCTCAGCTTAAACACATGTGATATATATTTTTCAAGTCAAAAACAGTGTTTTGTCCCTGTATATAGCAAGGAATTCTTAGGTTTTAAAAATGGGGTAGGAGGTGTGTGCATATGTGGGCATAAACAAATCACAGTTTCTGACTGGTAGTAAGCAATTTTATTGGTATCCAGAATAAACGTGCAAGTGTTTCCTTTAGCTGTTTGGGCAGTAAGACATAACAGGAAGTGAATTACAGCATAGTGATTTTCAAGCAATATTACAATTGAGAATTGAATACTACTATGTAAAATTAGTATGAGCCATTAGCCAGTATTTCTCTCTGTGTGTCTTCTCTGCAGTGTGCTGTGTGATTTTTAAAGTGATATTTTTAGGACCTTTTTCATTTCTTCATAAATTCTTAATACAGGGCTTTTCCACTAAGAGGGCAGAAAATGAGAAATGAGTTTAATTTCTGGCTTCCCTACTCACCTCTTTCCACTTTCAGGAAGAAAAGCGGTGACTGATGTTTCAGTACCTCTGCAGGATGATTCTTATGGACAGTGGCGTCATCTTCAGGCCTTTGTCACATGAGCAGTCAGTCATCTTAACCTCAAAGATTTTGTATACTGAAAGCTTTTCAAAATTATCATGAAAATAAGAACTTTACTTGATCTTAATTGCTCCTGCAAAAACATCAGTGGATAAGCTCTCATTCCTCCATTTCACACTGTCTGAGCATTGTACGACAGTAAAAATGAACAAGCAGACCTCCAAATTTTATAGAGTAATTTTTAGCTCTATTTTGGCTCCAGTTAGGATTCTGTTGTTTTAAATTACTCTTCTGAAACTATTTTTTGATTTCTCTGATTGCATTTTGCAAACAAGTTGCTATCAGAGGAAGAACAGACATGTTTTTCTTTACAATTTGGTATAAATGTCAATTACCCCTGTAAAAACTAATAAAAATTGTCAGTAGGTCCAATAAAGAACTGGAGAAACAACACTGAGAGGAATTTCACATTGTACATTCTGAATATTGGTTAATTGATTATACAGCCTTCATTGGTTTGCCGTTTCACTCTCTCCCAATATTACTTTTATATGCCGTATTATGGTAACGTCATGTCTGTGATCTTTCTTCAAAGACCTAACTCTTCAAATGAAGATTTGAAATATTTAAAATGATGGCCTGTAAGGTATTATGGGATTTTCCTTTGCGTAAATGTCTCCATGTAGTTACTAACTTCTAGCAGGCAAATTGAACAATTGTTTCTTGTTTATTGCTTGGGAATAAGGAGGGAACCGATGAAATTTGGTGACTATGAGTTTTCAATATGCTGGGTTATGGAGAATTTAACTAAAAGCAGCTTTTCAAGACCTATATAGTTGTGTTTGTATGTTTGTAACATGTATTACTTGTATGTCTCAGCTGGCAGTGAGAACTTAAGTAGTTCACTGTGAAGAGATCAAGCAGAATTAAACCACTGCTAAATTTTGTAGGTTAATTCTCAGTGTATTTTTCTATTTTGTCTGGTTTTTCTTTTTTTTGTAACAACTCTCTAGTATATGATTGGATTACTGGTTTTTAGTGTTCTTTAACATAAACATATTTTCTGTAGGTGCTTTGGGGAAGAGAACACGGTATCAAGAAAAATATGTTGCACAGCTTATTTTGGATGTCCAAAGAACAGATGAATTCCTCCTTCCTCACAGTGAGCTAAGTCCAGCTCCAACTCCTCTAGAAAGCTTAACTATAGTATGTATCTGAGAAGAATTGCTTTAATTTCTTTAAATGAAATTGTTCTGAAGCCTTTGTTGGGTGTCTGTTAGGGAAAAGTGTGTTGTGCCTTGAGAAACTTAGTTGGGGTTTGAAAGTTTGTGGAAGAGCTGTGTGGCAGTAATTTGCCTAATACTAAAGGACATGGGGTAAAACACCATATGAATGTCTGCAAGACAGATGTGGCTACTCAACTAACAGTGTATTTGCAAATATGATCTTCTACATTTCATGCATTAAGTTTTAATGACTGCGAATAATGGAGCTAGGAAAACAGGTGAGAGGCAGATTTTCAAAATAGCCTGCAAGGCATCACAGGAATGCACAGATTCCTACGGACTGACAGACGTATTTAGTTACAGTGCAAAGATAGGAAATTGCACTATTTATTCCTATGGCATGAATTATGTGAGTTGGTCCTACTGATCTTAAGGGTGTGCATGATGACTTCAATTATAAATTGCTTGAGAACCACTGAATTGATTTAGGATGGCATTTTTCCTTCATAAGGAGCTTTGAAGTTATTTGAACTTGCTAAAGAAGCCAGAGATAAATTGAGGCATTATGGTCCAAAGTTTATACTTCAAGTAGGAAAGCCTTTATTAAAAAATGTTGTGACTTGATAGACTTCCAGGTCAAGCAGGGATCTTGAACAAAAAAATTGTCAATACTTCTCTATTTCTAAATTGAATGCATAAATGTCTTAGGAGACTATCCTAGGTTTTTTTTTTTTGTTTGCCCATTGGTATGTCCTTAATGTTGCATTTGATTTGATGAAATGAGATTGACTACATATGTCACAATTTAGGCTTATGATAGAACTACAAATGGCAACCCCTTATAGGACAGTGAGAACTCAGGGGAGGCTGCTTGGTGAATGTCACACTTAGTTATAGACTTCAATTACAACTTGACCTAGAACTAAATGATAGGATGCATTGATCTCAGAGATCTTAACTGGGATATTATGTAAATGTTTTTTTTCCAGTTATTTGCAACTTTCTGGAGCATTTGTCTTTGTAGTCTATTCCTGAAAAGGACTTCCGTTTGGAATAAAATTATTTCATCATTTCAATAAAAATGACTGCACTGGTTTAGGTTGTAGGTGTAACTCAGAATGACATATTTTATCCTTGCAAACTAAATACTGTACTCATATGTCCTTTTAGTGAATGGACACAGAGCTTCTGAAGTAAGTTTGGCAGAGAATTCGAGAAAGAAAATGAGAGTAATTGGAACCTTTAAAAATCAGGCAGTCATGCTGATGTCATCCATACTTTCTACTAAAATTCTACTGAGTGTGGCTTGAAAATAATGCTAGAGAAAGTAAACATATCTATGCTTTTGGAAAAGTAGAAATGTGATGCTAGAAACGAGAGGTTTTGGCTGCAGGGAGGGAATTGAATTTTGTGCAGATCTGAGTGACTATGTCATATAATTCTGTCATAAGTTACTCAGGCTCCTCATTAAAGAAAGTGAGGCTTTCTGTTCCCACAGTCTACTTCTCAACAAAACAAACACAACAAACAAAAAAATCGGAACATTTTATTTCTGCATCTTTCATGTGTTAAATTCTAGAAAGTCTTGTAGTAGAACCATGTGCTGCTTTGAGAAAGACCTGAGGTATTTCAAGTTCAGACATCTTAAGCTGTGTGAGTGTTCTGCCACAGGTATTAGACTAGGTTTGATTGAGTAGATTCTTCAATTCGTGTGTGCATTGAATTACCAATTAAAGGTTTTTGGGTTTCTTCTTTTTCAAATATGTTTTTATTGATAATGTAGTATCAAAGTACAGCTTATTAAGGTAGTTTTTCAGTGCAATGTTATTAACTTTAGCATCGAATCCTAGTGTTTCTTTTGCCAGGTATGATTTCAAATTTGTTGGCCTTGAGTGTTTCTTGAAGTTATTTTAGCGAAAATTTGAGTTAATGGTATTTTCCTTCTGCCAAAAACTACCATAATTGCATCTATGTCTAAGTTTAGGGAGGATACTTGTTGTATCTTGTATACTTTTAAAAGACTGTTCGTGGCAAATACATAGAAGTTAAGTCTTGACAGGTGCTGAGAATCTCCACAGTCGTAACATATGCATATGGAAAGCTACATTATAATAGGGAAATTTTCTTCCAATTGTCTCCAGAGTACTTATTTTACATCTGTCATTTGAAGATAAAGTAAAATGCTCAATTTGTCTCAAGATAGGATTTGTCCTGGATGAGTGGAAATTTTCTTAAGAGAATTATAAATTCTGACAGTTTGGATAAAGGCCAAATTGAGACTGGTCACACCGAATATTCGTCTCCTGTTTTGGAGTGCTTACTTCTATGGTCTTAAGGTTCTCCCCTTAATCTTGTTCTATAGGAACACTGAACAAGTTATTTTACACTTAAGCGGTGAGTAATTTAATTCCATTAAAATCCAATCAAAATAATTATGTGTCCTATGGTTGGAATGGTAGCTGTGCTGGTTTCTGGTCAAGGGCTTCATCCTGCCCTCTGGTGCTGAGCAATTATGTTATCACAGGTGGTGCTAGAAGCAAAACTATTTGCATTTCAAAATAAGTTTTTATGATTGTAAGTTCAAAACTTTGCTCCCAGGTAAGTTTCTGTGAAAGTCTCAGGCTTGAGGTGATTCATAAGGACTCGTGATATGAAACGGTATGTTAAAACAGTTTGATTAGTTTTAAAAAATCCAGAGCTGTTTTTATGTTTTAAGGGAATGAGGAAGTTCTTTTTTTATGTCTAGGAATGGAAATCATGCTTTAAAGCTGTCATACAGTTACAGTAGAGTTCAGTTGATCAATATTCGTAGTGAAGCTAAAGTAATTAGTACTGTTTATACAAGTTAGATTTTAAAAATTGTGTAGACCTGAAGGTGGAGATTTTAAACTAATTGTAATATAAATTAAATTGTAATTTATGTTACACCTAATGAAGTGGTATCATTATACTAGTTCTAAAATAATTTTCCACTGGAAGTGGTAGATAAACCTGAGATAGTCTAATGTAGTAAGAGAAGAAAATGAGAGTATCAAGTTTGACTTTAAAACTGCAAATATTTTCTTTATTCACTTAAAATAAAACAAAGCTTATTTTCTTCACATTCTCTGTCAAATCACAGTTTCCTTTCGTTTATGTAGTGATAAAATACTGGTGATGAATGCAGATAACCCATTTCAAAGCATTCCTGTTTGCTCTTTGTTCTTCTGTGGACCTTCATTTTGACCTTGCCAACAGAAGATATGAATGAGAAACAGCTACTACTGGGACATTGAAGGGAAATTGATAGGAAATTTGAAAAACTGTTAATATAAATCCATTATCTGTTTTTAATAGATTTTAAAAACTACTACTGGTAACTAAAAACCAGTAGTATGATATTGGTTTCAGGACCAATTGTTTTCGTTTGGGTTTGTTTTTCGAGGGAAGAAGTAGTAGTATTACAGCTGCTTCCTCTTTGCTTGCAGACAAGGAAATCTTCTGTTGTTTTCAAACAAACAAAATTCTATGAACAAAGTAATTTACACTTTTCACCCATAGATTATATTATTTTATTCTTCACGTTAAATGATGAACATGGAGCTACAGGTAGCATGCTTTTTGGTAAAACTTAAACTAAAGACGCTTTAAGTAAAAAGTGTTCCAGAGGAAATTTTATGGAAAATCATAAGTAGTGTCCAGGAGCAAACATTTTCAGAATGTGCTGGCTCAATGAAGTTTTTTCAGTTTGTGAAATTTACAAAACTCCTTTAAAACAAAAAATCTGTGTAAGGAATTTACCTTTACTGCCAGAAGTCATGCTTTACATAGCTGGGCTTTACTGATACTTAAACAAAAATCCGAAAGTTCAAGGTGGCTAACCTGAAAACCTGCATTAATGACCATAACATTAATCTGTTTCAGTTGTCTATGTCCGTATAATACGGAATGAAATTGTTGATAATTATATGAGCAACAGTTTGAAAAGGGAAGCTGCCTCCAGCCCTTATTTAAATAGAAATCGATATTAGGTAACCTTAGAGTTGCTCTGAATGCTGTTCCTCATGCATAAGAAACAGCGTATTTGTAGCAGAAGTATTTTGGATGATAATTCCTTGTACTGGCTCTATTAGTTAGTTATTCTGTCATAACGGTAAATTACTTTCCATTGTGTCTTTCTTTAATGGTAGTCTGATCCTTTTTCAAACAAGTCTGTATTTTTTCATATTTTGAAGAAATTATTATTTCTATTTTAAAATATTCTTTTTCTCTTCCAACAGAATTATGATTTAAATGATGACACAGTGCTTAATGAGATAAAATTAGCAGATGCTGATCAGTACCAGGTACCTGATTTGTGTGCAGAAGAGCTTGCTGTAATCCTTGGAATATGGTAAGTTAGTTTATGGTTACTTTAAAAAAAAACCCAAACAGCTGCATGAATCATTGTGACAATGAAATAATGAAATGGTGAGTTGACAGGACTTTCTTCCTTATTATATAGTCTGGCTAAAAGGCTAAAAGATTTGCATTATACATGGATGGCATTTTCAGTTATCTCAGAGTGAATGTTAGTGTCCAGTTCAGAATTTCAGCAGTATTTCATTAACAGCTGTATTGTTACTTTATCCTTAAAAAGCTTTCTATTCTTTGTGCTTCAGGTTAGTTAGATTTCAAATGTCAGCTGGCATTTGCTACCATACAGTGACAGCACTTCGGTAAATTTTGGAGACATATTTCAGATTCTGCAATTGCCAGCTTCCTGTGAGGATCAACCATCAAGGAACACATTGCCCTGCTATTCAGTGAAATGGGAATACTTGTGTAAACTCAGTGTCCATTGCTAGTTAAAAGCTATATATAGAGTTCTTGTGATTTTGCACCTCGTTCTTTCTTCCCCAGCCTTTAGAAATTATCTGTTACATGGGTGTTGGAAATAGCATAGGAGAACAAAAAACAGCTTGAAATCTAAGGATCAGAAGTTATGGCAGGTAGAAATATAGTGTAGTCAATCAGTGAGTTTGATGCAGTGTTCCTCATCACTGACTCTCAAAGTGCTTTTCTGATCTATGAGTTGCAAAATGATGGAATATGTTTGATCCAGTTTGAGGACCAAGTAGTGAAATGAACAGTGGGTTGACATAAATTCTTAGCCCAGTTACATTTAGTCTTCCACACTCACTCAAGTCAAGGCAAAGCCTTTCCATTCCTGAGGGCCATTATCATGAGGACTTCATTTTTTGACACAGTATTGTCTTATGTTCAGATTATATAATCCTTCTTGTACTCTCCTTTCTGAAGGAAATTTTAATTTGCCTGTTGCTCTTCTCTCCCTCTCCCTTCTCTCTTCTCATACAATTTGAGTTTTACATTTACACAATAGGCTTCTTGATCATATTTCACTTTGAAACCACTGCTGTCATGTTCTAAACAGTGCCTTGGAGCCATATTGACTGCCAGTTGTGTATGTGAGTTTGGCAGGACTCTAGGCAAGAAGAAGCCAAAGTCAAACAACCAAACAAAATTCAGTATTGCTTCCCTATAGGAATGTAAATGCCATTCAGTGGGTGGGATAGTGTTAAGCAACTGAAAGTGTCTCAGTGAGAGATGGAGACAAGATTTGATATCCAGCCATGCTGCAGAAAGGATGTTTTAGTAGGATGCCAGCTTTGAGAATTATTCTTATTGTAATGGAGTAGAATTTAGGCTTGGATTGCTGGCTGTACCTTGGTGTCCATACCAGCTATTGATATGTCAATTTGAGAGGAAGCATAGACGTGTTAAAGCTTTTAGCATTGGCTTTTAAGCAAAACATTCTGCTCAAGCCTTAGCAGATTCTGTGCTTTTCTTCATACTGCAGTTCTGGAGAGTAAATGCTTCCTTTCATAATTAATAAGTTGGCTTTAGAATTCCTGTAAGCTGTTTTATTTTTAATAGCTTTAGCAATGCTCTTTAGCATTTTTCAACTTTCAAAATCAGTACTTGAAACAGAAATATGCTGTCATAATCTAGAAAGCGATATTTTGATTGCCATTAATTCCACTGTTTTAAATACAGCTCATTAAGTTCCTAAGTACAGAACTCATTAGTTAAGCTGGATACTTTATCCATTAGGCTGTCAAGGTAGACTTGATTAATCAGAGGTAAGAATTGGTTGTAAGATATTGACAATTAGCTTTTGCTGATTTACTAGAAAATACTTTTTTCTGCTGCACAGTACATCTTACTCCAAGGTTCTGCTTTATCTGTCTAAAGAATGTCTGTTTTTCATTGTTTTTTCCCCCTTCTTTTATTTCAATAAACTTCTTAAGACGGGATTCAAGAGTGGACAGAAAATACGTTACAAAACTGACTGATGTGATGTTTAGTGACTTCCCTTCATATTGTTATGAAAAGATCCCTCATCATAGATATTACAGCAATAGGTCCTAAATTCCACTCAGATTTCAACTCTTGAATTCTCTGGGATGAACTGCTTAATCTGGCCTTGAAACCTGAACAAACACAGGTCACAGAAATGAAATTTCTATATAGTAGTCTGATACAAACTAACACAGTCATTAGAAACGCTTAAAGCCAAGGTACAATTCTACTCTAGATTCAGATTCAAATTATAGCTTTAAATTTTATTTGATTCAGTGTGGAAAATCATTAGAACAGTTTAGTTGTTCTCTTATCTTTCAAGACTTATATTACTGTACTTATTTGTCTTCAAGATTTGTAAATGGATGTGGCAGAAATGGAAATCAGAGATCTATTTTACTACTGCTGTGATCTGGAAGAACTGCATCTGTATGCTTCAAAAAGCTGTGACAAAAATCTCTTTGGCAAAAGAAGAGGATTAATACTTTCTGCTTGTATCAGTATATTTTTAGGATGATGAAAAAAAAGGTCCACTGTTGTCAAAATTTAACTGTCCCTTGATTTACCCATGCTTTTCAAAAGCTGTGGTCATGTCACTTAACATTTTGGTTGCCTAACTGCTGTTGAACTGGTATAATGCTTGAAGTTTTCTTGCTGATTTCTTTTCCCTCTTTTTTTTTTTTGATTGTCTCCCTTCCCCCATACATAGAGCTATTGTTTACCTGAAGTCACATTTGTATTAGTGACTAGTATTTAGTGACTTCAGTTGACTACCTCAAGCCGACTAAAAGTATTTCTGCTAGGACCTGACATTGGATATGTAAGAAAAGAAACTGAAGCAGAGAAATTCATTATTACTTTCCTGTTTACATGAAAAATTTTCTTAAGGAAGGAGAAAACCTGTGAGATATGTGTGTATATGTATATATATATATATATATATTAGAATTTGTTTCTTGGTAATGTTGTCTAAAACTTTCCAAAAGGTGCACCAACAGTGTAAGGTTTTTGTTCTTTTTCCTGTGGGGACGTGAGGGAAAATATATTGAAGCAATAGTTAATAAACTTTTCTTCATGTCTCTGTGGCCACACTCATGCTGAAGCTGGTGGTATTATGAAACATCAGCATAAATGGTTTCAAGTGTGTATGGAAACTCCATCATGGAAGGTCAGTGGGAACAGACTAGATAACCATTTACGTGAAGTTAGAGGTTTCTTGTGCAGGAAGAAGAGTTGGAAGAGCTCTCAAGCCTTCTTCTAGAAATTGTTGTGAGTAGTCTGTGCATCTAAGTAGAAGAAATCATGCCTGAATAACCAGGCAAAGTCTTATCTCCAAAGTAAGTTATGTAATGTAGGGAGCATAATTTCAATCTGTAACCTATTATCACAATAGGTATCTTTGCAGTTTTAGCCTAGAATATGAAGCCTGCTTCAGAATTTAGTGTGATAAAAGAAAGCTTATATATATAGCCATTATATGGGTTTGGTAATGATCCATCATCTGTGGTACAATTTAAGATATATTTTCACTTGGTATATTTGGTTTTAATAGGGAGCTTGAATTATAGCTTTTGTTGGGTTTTGTGTGATTGGATGATATCTCTTGTAGTACGTTTGTAAATGTTAGGGAGCTGTTGTCTAAAGAGAACATTCACCCATGCAGACTTGTAAGCCAAATTTCCTTATCATCTCTGTGAGCATATCCAACTCTTAATAACTCACTTCTGTATATTTTTCTGTTTTTTCCCATGTGAATACTTCAAGGTAATGGTTATGCTGGTTAATGAGAGATGGACCCATGTGGTCATGTTTTTTGAGTGACTAGAAGGAGGGTGTTTGACATTACCCTTGAGCATCAGTCGTTTTTTGTTTTGCAGAATCTGCATTTGATTAGTTATAGAACTTTAACTCAAAACAGATCTCTGTGAAAACAAACAATGGATTTTAAACTTTTTAGGATTTGTGAAATTGTTATCCCCATAAGCTTAAACCAAGTAAGATGTTTCACTTGAGAATGGTATTGGAAAGGTACCTATAAAATATCTTGGTCCCCTAAATGGTTCTTTATTTCTGTGACTGTTTCTAGGTCTAGGTCGTTTTCTACATGTACCATACTCTCATTTGTCGTTTCCAGAATGTCCTTTAGATTCCTGCAAGTTTGAAAAATGTGTTCAGCATAATGTTATTCCAGCAATGAAATCAGCATTGTTTTATATTTTTCTCCTTACAGTATAGACTTCCAAAAGAACAATCCAATACACAAATTAACTGAGGAGGAACTTCTGGCTTTTACTTCAGTAAGTAACTTACCTGGCATTCTTAGTAAACATGTTTTCACTTAATATTTAAGTACCAAGCAGTAATCTGTCAGCCACACTAATCAGGAAACTATTTGTAAACCAAATTTGTATTATTCCTCAGATGTTTCATTACTTTTACCTTATTTCAAGGAATTAAAGCATGCTGAAGTTTAACCTGGTTTTCAGCCATCATCATGCAGGAAAAACTTGACATCTAAAAATTTAATTTCATCTGAAAACACCTACAAAACATTTTTCTGTGTTTGTTCTAAGTTTTATTCACGATATAAATTATAATGTAATATGGAACTATGTAATTTTACATCAAATTCTTCTTGTGACAGTAGTGTTGGAAGTCCTTCTTCTTGAGTGGAGTTCTAAAGGAATTTCAGCTTTATTCTCTCATGTTTATTCAGTCTGTATCAGATGTTCTGCTTTGACATTTTTTCCCAGTTCAGTGACTGATTTGCCGCCGAACAGTTCCGTAGCTTCACATGAAGCTTTGAAAATTCTAATTCACTGTTATTTCAATGTAGTAATTTTTTTACTCAAGACAAAACACAATTGGCTTCTTAATAAATCTTTTCTGCATTTGTGTGGTTTTTCAACATCAGTTTAGATGAGAGGGTGTAGGAGGAAAGGCTTGCCATTATGTTGCCTTTTTTGCTTACGTTCCACAATGTTAGACTTAAGTTTGGGTGCAGTAAAGAGGTATTGCTCTCCTATCCAAGCCTTGTAGTCTGAGACTGTATTGCTGTAGTAGTGTCTGAAAAAGTAAATCATTGTATTTCAGAAAAAAGTCCCTTTGATTTCAGCTGAGCTAGAATCTTATCACTGACACTTGTAGTTATGTGAAAGGATTAAGGACAGTAACCTAAGATTAACTACGGTAATGTTTGGCTGAGGGCTTTTTGTAAAAGGAAGTTCAATCTGTAAAAAAGATAATCCTAATCTCACAAGATAAATGTGAAATAGGTTATTTTAAAAGTAGTGTTTAGATCCCTCTACTAATACAGTACATGTAAGAGGGGATGCATGAGGGAACTGAGTGAATTGCTGTAAAACAATTTGGGTTTCATAGGTTTTCTGTTTGTTGCTACAATGATTGTACTGATATAATTTCTCGTGATATAATTTCTGGAGTATTTTGCTCTGAACTATAGTTCTGTTCTGGATTTGGTTTTTTGTTTGGGTTTTTTTCTTTTTTCAAAGGTAGGAATAGAGAGCAGGAAAAAATTGAAATGTAGAAAAGAATGAGACTGTCCACTCTCCTACAGTAGTAATTGAAATATCCAATAAGAATGTTAAAGAATGATGACCATTAAAGGAGAACAAAAGATTACAGAAATAATAAATACATACAAAGTAAGGAAATGTAACTAGAAAAAGCCCGTAGGAGTGAATCAAACACCAAACTGGTGAAGTGAGTATTGTGAGCTTTTTTGTAAAAATGGTGAAACTATTATAATACCATTTTCCCCCCAAAAGTAATGTTAATACAAATGTGTGAAGTTTCATGACATGCATCTAATTTCATTGAAACAAATCCTCCATTTTTGTTGTTAAAATAATGTTAAAAAGAGTATATAAAACTGTAGAAATAGGGTTTTCTGGGGAAAACTCGTAATCTTGCTTCTCATATTTTATTTCCAGACTCCCTGGACTATGTTTGTATACCCGTTGCTTCAGTCTCCTCACTACCCACTATTGTTCACATAGTTCTTGGGTGGAAAAGCAGCCGTTATATACCTGAATCTTGAGATAACTACTCCATACATTCTATCATTTTGATATTAAATGGAGTGATACTGTGATAATAGAACATCTTTAACAAGATTGACCCTACGCCTGTAGTGGTGTACTTTCCAGAATAATGAAAGTGGGTACGGGGTTTAACTGTTTTAACACTTGAGTTTTCCAGCATTTAAATACCTTTAAAGTTTTACAGCAGAGTAGAAAAAGTCAAGGTGGTTTATACACTAGGGAAGAAAGATAATCAGCCTTCCTGTCATTCTTTATCTGACATTGCATGACAGATAGTACCTTTTACATCAGATGTAAGAAGTCTGTTGGGTGAATTCTTCATCATGATGGGAAAATTAAATTGCATTTTTCTGCCATCTAGTGGCTGATCCCTCAAAAATCACAGGACAGCTGATTAACTTACTCTTTAATTATCTTATTGCAGTGACTACGGGGAGCTTATGTTTTCATTTATTTATTTTTTTATATTTTTATAGAGCTGCTAAGTCAGCTGTGGCTTGCTTCACACTTGTAAGATCAGCAGCCTCTATCAGGTTAGATCTCCAGAGAAACAGAGCTGAGAGATCTGTGTAGGCTTCCCTATCGCTTTATGCTCAGAGCAGCAAAAAAGAAGGGTCTGTGGCAATAGATGAACAGGAATATAGGTCTCACTAGTAATGCAAAATTCAGTGACCAGCAATGACATAAAGAAGTAGCTGGTAGTCTAAATATCAGAGTAAATAATAATTTTCAGTATCAGGATGGTGTTCTTTTAAGCTTTTGTTTAATGTTTCCAAGTTAATTGGATGTAGGGATACAATTGAACCTTAGAATTATTTTCTCTTTTGATCTTGACCTGTGCTCCCAAGACACAGACAAGAACAAGTATGAATTGCAACAACACCATCCCAGATCTTTCCTGGAAGCTGAAAGCAGGAATCAGATATTAGCATGTATGAGGTCTTTCCAATAAATATACCTTTTGTGGTGTTTGCATCTGGGCCTAAAAGTGTGAATAGTCACTGCAGAATTTCATGATGAAATCCCTAAGCTCTTTTGTTTCTTAAATCTGAGTCACTGAGGCAAATCCATCACTGTGCTCCCTTCCAGTAGGGATGTTCTGTGTCCATGTTAACACAGCTTTGTGAGAGTGTTAACACAGCCTTTGTTCCTATGGTGTCTGCTAGCTGAGTAAACTAAACGGCACCATAGCTGTTATCACTTGTGTTTTAAGGTATTTACCAAGCTTTGGTACTGCCAAAACAGTCAAATGAGCATTATATCAATGCTGCTCTAGTAATTTCTTTAGCATCAAACTGCTCTGTGTGTGTGTGTGTGTGTGAGCAGGCATCTTCTCAGCCTACATGTGGATTCCTAAATCTGCAGGCTGGTTAGATGGTTGTCATGCATTCATCTGATATCTGCTGAAATTCATGTTTTCTCAAAACAGCAAGGCATTTCAAGTTATCTTAGGGAACTTGAAAAATTACAAGGCATTTTTAATTGATCAGTGGATCATCAAGAGATCCTCTTGTTTTGGACACTGTAAAATAAATGCGTGTGACATGCAATTTCTCTCAAGCAGAGAGAATTGAGATCTAGCTAGTATGAGAGGGTAAGGATGATCAAATTGATGTCAAGTAGGTGATGTTGTCCTGCCTTGTACTAGGTGCAGTTTGAAAAACTGACATTCTAAACTCCCTTTTATATCTGTAAAAGTTGAAAATTACTAGATCTGTAAGATATCTATATATAAATAGATAGATATATAGGTAGATACAGAGATATATATATATATGTTAAACAACATAGCTTATAATACTAAAAATAACACTATTAATTCACTGCTTGGCAACTGCAGTCAAATACAAAAGGATTGCTGCTTTTCATTTTCTAAAGTCACTTGGGAATAGTTGCTATTGTCCTAAAAGCACTATCTTTTGTAACTAAAAATTGCTTTCAGTGTTGCTAATTTTTGAAGCAGTTTGTGAGGGTGTATGTAGTCTCATTGGTTGACATAGCAGCTCTTGTAACAAGAATTTGGACTTAAATTTTGAGATATTTTAGTCAAATATCTTAGCCCGTCAGTGTAATATTTCAACTTTTAAGATGTTAATCCATAAGTGAAATTAGATGCACTTGAATTTTTTTTTTTCTGCTTATAGTTCAGTTGTTGACTGAGTATCTTTACGTGAGAAGTAATGTAGCTTGCATTCTACATTATAGCATAAGACTAAACACAAAACAGAGCATTAATTTTTGAGGGCGATTAAATATTATTTTTCTAACACTAAATAGTTTAGGGAAACAATTGTATTTTTTTAATTAATTCTATTATGGTAAACAGTTGGTCTCCTAAGAAAGCTAAGATCTTATTTAGAAATGAAATACTGCAAAACTATGGAGACGCAGTTATGCAGTTGATATTTGGTGAACTTTCTGGTTTAGCTAACTGAATATTGCATTTGAAAGCCATTTTTAAGAGAGGGAAGGTGGGACAGTGAACCAGTAGTGAGACTCAGTGGTTCTCTAGTTTCTTCCTTTTAATTATTTTTTTCCCTAGAGCTTTCTGTATAGGATTTAGAAAGTAGATGATGAAAGAAACCAAAGAACTAAATCAGTGCTGCTTTTACATTGAGATTGTGTAGCTTAGTTTACTCCCAGGTCTCCCAGTCAATTTTACAATGCCTAAATGTGCTTTCTTACCTTCTTTAATTTCAGTGGATTGTTTTTAATGTAAAAATACAATTGTGAAGTTCTGTTGCATTTTATATTGGTCAGCAGTTTTTCCCTAGAAGTACACAAGTACATCACTGAGCTGTATAGCAGTGGCCAAAATACTTTTTTTAGAAAAAAGTCCTTTTAGGAAATGAGCAAAAGTCTTAAAATAATTTCCATTCAATATTTGTTGTTTGCATTATTTCAAATTGGTAATGCAGTTCAGACAGTATACCAAAGAGGAGATGAATTGAACCACAATGCTAAGTAAGTATACGTGATATTTAAAAAAAAATTAAAAATTATATTTAAAGCCTTATAAAAGATGTTTGTGATGTGAACATAAGCTTTGGAACAGGAGACTGCAAACTATTTCTGAAATGTAAAAAAAGTTCCAAGAAAACATGAAACGTCTATTTAAGAACTGATAAATATTCCTTTATGTTTTAATTTTAATATTATGCAGTTCTTGCAGAGAAATAGGGAAAGTGTTAAATACTGGATGGGGTTGCATTTTTCTCTTACAAAAGAGAAAAATGTTTTCTTTTTTAAAAAAAAAGGCTAATTGGATTTGACTCTGCAATGCAAGTTCTTACAGCTTCATAGAAAACTTACAGTATAACTTACAGTTTTACATACTGGGGAAACGATTCAATGTTTTGTAGTCTAATATCACAGTCCAACAAATATCCAAGATTAAGGAGCTGCAGCTGGTCCTTAAAATTACCCATTCCATCTCTTGAAGCCCCTTAACAGTCCAGGAGAAATGGTCTTTGTGGTAAATGTGACGAGCACTTAGCGCAGTGTGGGAGAATGTTACTTTTTTGCCTTATTACTGTGTTATGATCAAGGGACATTGAGTGGCAGCAACAGTATTAACCTGTAGGGAACTGAGAAGAGAAAGTAACCAGAAACTGTGAAAGAGAAGCCTTGCTTTGTACATCCCACAAATTAGGCCCATATTTGTATCTGTGGAATCTGTGGAAGATGAGAATGAAGAGAAAGGGACCATGGAAAATTTAGTTGCTTTGGTTTCTTATAATTCTGAGGCTTCTCAGGGTTTATGGAGAGTAGAACAGTCCATTTCTTTATTAACCGGTGAAAGAGGGAAGAGGAAGCTCTGGTAATTCTTCTGTCTGCGGACGCTTTGAACAGGTGAGGATATCTTAAAGAGGCAAAAACCAGTGTAGTAACTTGTATTGTGCTTGGACTACAAAACTGAAGTTATTTACCATCTTCTAACAAAAGTAATGTATCATTCTGAAATTTTTCCAGTAATGCTGTGAGGGATACCAAGGTCTGATTGAGGACTTAGAGAATGTGAAAGGAGCTGCAAAATCTAAGGAATACTATGTATTCCAAAGATAAACCAGATGGGAATGTTTTTCTCCTGTGTTGAGCTACTGATTCCATAAGAAACTGGTTTTACTAAGGAATTTTAGAATGGTTGGATATATTTTTTCCCAGAGGTGGCCATCTATTGAGTGTAATAGAAGTTGATGTTATATGGGACCTTTGAAAATCAGAGTGATGAATTATAGTGCACATTTTATTGAGTGTGTGTGTATGAATATGCATGTATGAATACTTTTTCTGCTTTTCACTGTAGAATTGGGCTTTGGGAGGACGGAGTGGAAGGTGGAAATGGAAATGCTTTGTTTTTCTCATCTTTGCTGTGGCATTTGCAATATTAATGTAGAACTAGGGAGCAATCAAATCACAGCATACGATATTTTTAATGTTAAGCCTTCCTATCAAAATCTCTATAAAACTAACATGGCAATTTGGTTTCTAAAGAGAAGTTGTTTATATAGCTTAAATAAAAGCAGTGCATTTTTCTCTGCTGAGAAAATGGCTGCAGTTTTTTTATGTTTTATAAGCAACAAGAGTATTGAAAAGCTCATTAAGAGTGCCATGTGTCTCTACTGCTGTAACTTTTGTGGCTTTATAAAAAGTTTCTTTCACTACCTTTCTAAGCTGTGTTGCCCATTTTGAATAGCCTCTGTTGATTACAAGATTATAACACTGCAAAGGCTTTCTCTCAGCAAAGCCCTGCTAGTTACTAGTGAGACTTTTTAAAAGTAAACGAATTCAAAGCTAGTCTATTCTTTTTTTTCTTTTTTTTCTTTCTTCTAAAGACTTTATTCAAAAGTCTGAATCATTTTGCAGGAATGTCAGGATCTAAACACTTGCTAATTTAATGCATGTATGCCTTCTGGCCCATCACACAGGACTGGGAAATCAAATTGAGTATAGCAAAAGAGAAGCTGCCTCTTTCTGCTGCATGTGCAAAGACTTGCCTGGATCTCGTGGAAGCTTATTCACGAAGTGTCTGGTGCTTAGGTTTGCAATGTTTTGTGGATAGGAAACTGGCGTGGTGTTGTCAGTTATGTTTGCTGCTGTTGTATGCATTTAGATGTTTTAGGGTAAAGGAACTGGGTGCTGTAGTACATGTGTTGCAGGGCAGGGGTGAAGCTTGCATTCCATTCCGAAACTAGGATTAAGTAACAGTCTGTCTGAAGTTGGTTTATTTCACAAAGTATCAGATTTCAACATAATTGACACTTTTATCCCTTTCAACTTTGTTCTCCTCTGTGGTCTGCATTCTTCCCTCAGTCCGTGGGATCCACAGCTCTGCTCGCATCATATCTTTCAAGAGATGATTCTGATTTATTGTGTGCCTTTCTGGGCAAGAAATTTGGGATAGTCTTTCCTTTCTAGCATGGCGTGCTCTTTTGTATAATCCATACAGAATTACTCCAGCAATAGATTTTGGTGGGCTCACTGAAACTGCTGTGGTAAAAAAACCATGAAAATCACATTCAAATATTAATAGATCTTTTGCCTGTCAAAGGGTTTGAGAAGTTAAGCAGGCAAATTTGATGACAGTTAATAACGTTTTTTCCCACAGCAGTCTTTCTTGTCCCCCTCCTCCTTCCTCTTTATCTATCAGCAGCGCACTTATTTTTTCTAGCAGCCTCTCTGACAGCCAGCTGACATGTCCCAGGCTTCCCTTCCCGCCTTATGTCCTTCACCAATAATAACTATTATAATTTACTTCAGAAAGAAAGATTTCATTGCAACAGGAAGGTGGAATTACACCCCTTATTCAACAAAATGCTGCCTGAGGTATCATCTGAAGGAAATAAGACATTCTCACTATTCTGTCTGATGCTTAGTAACCCCTTTTTGATGATGTTATGATGATCAGTTCAGTTCATGTGTTATCAGTACTAGTGGTCACTTTCTTCAGTGACTTACATTCTGATCTGACTGTTTGGCTGGAGAGGGCACAGATGAACTAAACAAGGAGTAAGTCCAATCCTCCCTTTTTTCAAAGCAAATTTTCTTTTTTGTTGTTTTACTATATATGAGGAAGAATTATTCTTTAAGTTTATATAGCTAATGTACTGTCTTGCCCTCATCTTCTCTACCTACCTAAATATTTTCCCTACATTAGTTTATCTTCCTAACCTAATACCTCAAATATTACTCTAATCTTGCTTGTTCCATAGCATCTGGAAATATAAAGATAGTTGAATTCTTGTTAGCTAGTGTCTAAGCAACTTTAGTTTATTTTCTCTGATGATATCATGTCTATAGTTTCAACTGGAAGTAGAACATTTTTCATATCAGTACACTAAACAGTCTTTATGGCCTATGTTAAGGATGAAATATAGAAAAAGTAATACTTTTTTACTTAATACTTTTTAGGATAGGTTTGATTACAATGTCATAGTCTTTGTTTGCAGTCATGAAATATATATTTTTTTCTTCCCTGCCAAGGTGTCTGAGATATGCAAATCTGATACTCACTGATTCATTTATCATCAGTGAAATGTCACTGTCCTGTTGTTCTTGGTTTTTTTGGATGCAGTCAGTTATAGCTATCCTATTCTAGCTGTTTTGGGAAAAATTATTATATGAACTTGATAAGCAATAAATCTATCTTACCCTATTTCTGCATGAATTTCTATTCTCCTAAAATTAGGGATGAAAAACTGAAATGGCTCCAATGATTGTTCCTTTCTTTAATTTTTTTTTTCCTTTGGTCTTTTTACCTCTCGAAGTTTTAGGTAGCCAAGCTACTGGAAAGGATTTCTAATTGGTATTTTGTTTTGTACTTTTATTGATGGACAATTAAAGATTTTTGAGGAAAAAGATGTTTAATCACGTTCTAAGTTTATAAAGCATGGGCTTTTGAAAGGAGATGTAATGGAGAAAGACTTGGAGTAACTATTTTGGAAAACTTTCTGAAGAAACACTTACAGCTTAAATTCATGGAAATACTCCTTTACTTGCTTAGCTGTCCTCATTTGAGTAAACTCCATTCTGTTTAGCAGCGGTCTTGGTTATGCTTTTGTACAGTGTCCTTCTCGTGTATGAGGAGTTAGTTGGCTTCAGTATGTTGTGCAAAAACATGGTGCCCTCTAGGTTAAAGAAGGACAAAGATTAAGAGCTCTGATTCTGGTATTTCCACAATCTTTCCTTTCCTTTCTTTCATCAAAAGCAGCATATTTAAATAGAAAAATGGAATTTTAGGTGGGGTTTTTTTTTCCAGAAATACATTTTTACTGGTATCATTTACAGGGCAATAAAGCAAAGTGTTATTTTTAGTACTTATTTGTGACTTCAAATATGTAGGAAAACTTCATAAGGTAATTCACATGAAGTGTTGGTGACCCTATGAAAAGTAATTTCCAGTTATGCAAATACATGAATAAGAAAGGTTCATACTCTCTTCATGAAGCTTAGCCCATTGCATCAGGAAACAGAAACAATGCCAGCCCTTTTAGCAGGCTGTTCAAGTAATGTGTATCATGAATGAGTCTCATGATTACTGTGAGAAATTTCAGACTTTTTTTCTGGTATAATTTATTTGCCTAGCATATAGCATATATGATAATATGGTATAACATAAATACTTTTGACATGTTTGGATTGGCTACATTAATCATAGCAAGTAGAGCTGTTAGTTATGAAGACTATTCAAATAAAGGCCAATAAAATATTTAAAAACATGTCTACATGTTTCAATTTGCAAAAATGTTTAAAAATATTTACACTATGTAATGTTTTTCTATCTGGGAAGCTGATGTTTGAGGCCTTGTCTGAACTGAAAAATCATGACACTAGGTATTAGTTGATACATTTTGACATATTTGAGATTTTACTGTCTTGTCTATATTATCCTTAAGCATGTCTTACATTAATTACATAGGAGCTTGGGCTCTTTTTTTCCTGAAAGACTTCATGTCTTTTGTCAGCTAGATTCTTTTTAAGTACATTTGTCAGAATACACTGGCCAACACATTCTCTAATGAATTCTGTCTAGTCTAGACAAAAGATGAGAAAATATTTTTTACAGATTTCTATAAATAGACTGTGAAGGATTTTTCTGTGCTGTAAGATTAGATGTTTGATTTCAAAATTGCAACACTATGAGAGGGAAAGCATATGCATTGAGTATTGTACCCAATTTGGGGTTTTATAATTTGTTAGAAATTATGTTTTCTTTGCTTTTTAGTTTAATACATGCCTGTGAAACCCTTACAGTTTTTGAATAAAGGAATGAAATATGTTTAGAAGATTGTTTTCATATTGGACAGCTTGCATGGTCTGAAGCTCTTAATAGCTTAGTAGGAGGAGTCAAAAAGCAAGCAAGACATTTAGTGGCTGGAGTAAGGTCATAGTTCTCGTCTTACAGCTTATTGTGCAAGAACTGCAGTGTGTGTCTATGTGTCTTTTCCTTATCTATAGTAGGCAAATGTTTATTTCTGTATGTTGTAGCTCTAATGAAGCTGGGAAGATGCAAACTGTTGGGGTACATAACTAAAAAGATTGCTCTTTTGTTTGTCAAAGTAAAGTATCTTGTAGCTTCTTCAGATCAGATATAAAGTGGAAATATTTTATGAAGGTGGTGGTGAAACACTGGAACAAGTTGCCCAGAGATATGGTAAATGCCCCATCCCTGGAAACATTCAAGGTCAAATTGAATGAGGCTCTGACCTAGTTTGAAGATGTCCCTGATTATTGCAGGGGGATTGGACTGGATGGCCTTTAAGGCTTGCTTCCAACCCAAACCATTCTGTGATTCTTCATCCAATTTTCATAGTGATTTTAATAACAACAGTTGTTTCTGTGTGTAATACAACTGGTCAGACACCAGACTGTTGTGTTTGAATCTTAATACATTACAGCTCACACTTCTAACTTCTTTGAAGTCAAAGCACATCCCAGACATTGACATTTGTCTCTAATAAATATATTGAGATTATAGCTTCTCTCTACACAAATCTCAGATTTAGGAATGTTACTCACTTTTGCCCACCAAGACAGGATTTTCTTTCATGCTTCCCAGTCTGTCACTCTTCCCCCTCCCCAGTATTAGTCACTTGTGCTTGTGTCAGCTTCCCTTTTTGTTTACTCATCCATGCCATATTCCTCTCAGCTCTTCTTTGTCAGTGCTTGCCTCTTGTTTATCTTCCACTCTTGCTCTCATCTTCCCTAATTCCTTTCTTTCTGATCTATTGCTGACTGTTTTTATTCCATTCCTTCCTAACTTTGGGTTGCTGCTTAAGGAGTTGGTCTTCTTTCATGGCTATTATGTCTTCAGCCTCTGAAAGGAAGGTGACAGTTTTGTTTTGCTCCTGGAAACTAAATTTTTGCAGATAAGGTTTAAAGCCAGGCTGCTGGTGGCCTACAGCAGCTTGATGCTATTGCATGTGAGAGCAGTAGCTCTTTAAAGAGACAAAATATTTCTACGGGTGAAGTCAGGAAGGAACTAAATGAAATCAGAAATCAAATATCTTTTAATGGGCATTGAGACTTGTTAATATGCCCTTTCCAGGGAAATTGATGAGGCCATCCTAGAAGTCTCACTGAAATTGTTGTCTCCAGCCATCCCCTAGCCCCTTAGCCCACCAAGCCGTAATTGAGGCATGCCTCTTGCATTAACAAGTTATGTTACTTGTGAACACCAAGTATTGCTGTATGTAGACTGCTGAACCATAGAGACCATTGTAGGCAGAATTCCTGTGGTGGATGCTGGCATGCAAAATGGGGGAAGACCAGGTAGACACACTCCCTGTAGAGCCCTGTCTGGCACTGTGTGGTTTTTCTTTTGCTGTGTCTCGCTGTTCTACAGACTGCTGTTCTTACAGACTGAAGGTTGGGAGGGTATTTTATAGAAATTCTCTAATTTGTTCTGACATAGATGAGTAACAGAGTCAGTGGCAGCCTTACTATAAATCACTGGTCTAGGCATGTAATTATTCCTGAATTTTTTTGACTGTTCCTGTTACAGGAAAAACTTTGATAGCCGATTTTGACTAGTTAACATCATTATAGGATGGGTTCACAAATGGGACATGTACATTTTACAATGTAAAAGCTGTATGCAACTGTTATTCTTCTCCTGCCATTGACTAATGTTAAACTTTTGAAATTATGAAAACACTTAAATTGGTTCTTTGCAGGAAGATAATTTTATGCCTTTTAGTGAGGCTGTGAAGGGAATTTTTAAGGCTTCTTTGTTTTGTATAATTTTTGTGGTTGTGCTCCAGATCTGTCTGAGAACGAGTATTTTTGTTACCCTTTATTATCTTCCTGCAAAAGATAGTTAAGGTATTTTAAGGATAATTATTGTAAATGTATATTTGTCCTGAAGTTGTCATTACATGATTAGAGATAAAAGTTGTTGTTAAGAGTGAAAATCTATGCGGCATCAGATAATAATGGTATATAAAACGGCATTCTTCCAGAGGCTGTTGATAGACCAAATAAACAGGAAGTATCACTGGCAGTCTATGGAAAAAAACATAGTGGTGAGCTCATAAATGTGAGTAGGCAGGCAGAACAGACTAATCCCACTACCCTGGGTCAGTTGCATAAGGATGCAGGATCTGTCAGGCCTAAAGAATTTTTCCAGTGATCCAGAGTTTTGAAAACATTGAGTTTGCCCTGAAAAGTTCAAACAAGCAAAGAAGCAGAAAAAAGGAAATGGAAACCTTAATGTGTAGTTTTACATGGATTTTGCTGAGTAAGAAGTACTACTTTATGAAAAAAAATTGAAAAATGACCAACCTATAGAAAATAGTATTGAAAAATCATGATTTTTATCTGTAGCCACAGGCAGCAGTAACAAAAATGGAAAGATTCAAAGTCATAACTGTCTCATTGAAGAATAAATTTCTGTCAGCAGAGGATTGGTTAACCTATAGCACTTTGTTTGTTCCAAAAATGCGTCTTGTCAGAAGAGAGGCAAGGCTGAAGGTGGGATAGAGCATGAAGGCCAGCGGATTTGAGAGCCTACTGTGGTAGTTTGCAAGGGGAATAGGACATATTTCTTTTCCCATTTGGCCAGTTCTAACAAATTAGGAAATATCTTCCATTGACACAGTTTTTTAAACTTTCAGTCTTTTTTCAGTCATTTGCTTTGTTTGTCTTGAGGCTAAGCAGATTGCAAGTCCTCAGACAGCGTGTACCATTGCATATAGTCCTGAAATTATCTATTTTTAAAATATGATATCTATCCATTGTCAAACCAGATCCACTGTTTTACTACTTGTGCAGAGAGGAAAAAAAAAAAGCGCTGTTCCGTTCTGGTTTTCAGGATATAATCTCAAGAGCACATGATGTGTTGAGAGTCTTGGCACAGATGCTGAAATTCCAGAGGCTGAGCAGTTAAAATGAGAAATTTGCTGTTGTTTAGCAACTGGGGAAATCCTTATCATTGGTACCAAAGAGTTAAAGTCTAGTCTTTTGTATCCAAAATCGTGATTTATTGCTGTTGAGATTGGGCCTTAGGAAATAAATGCAATACTGTGATGTGGTGTGGAAGTCTGTACTTTGGCTGTTTCAGGAGTAAGTCCAAACCACAGACCTGAAAAAAACAATGCTACTACAGTCAAATCTGGCTGAAGTTGGTTTCAGCATAACACAGAGTAAGTGAAATGTTCGGTGCAACAGAAGTAGTGTCAGTCATATGGCTGGTCTCCATTCTAAGTGAAAATAGGAGCCATGTCTTATGTGGTTTACCCTTACTAGTCACTGAAAGCTGATTCCTTTAAATAAAAGAGTATTTTCTTTTTTTTCATGACATTTCCTTTTCTTCTCCAGTTTCTTCCTTCTCCGAAAAGAAAAAAAATTGAGAACCTCCACGGAAAGCTTACTTCTGAACTTAAACAGTCTCTTAAAATGAAAAGTAAACAGCAAACCGAAATACAACCCAAAAAACAGATCAGGCAACAGCATAAAAACGTATTCTTCTTTTATGTCTTATGTGAGGATACAACATGCATGCCACTTAGTATCATAAGAGAGTGTCAAGCTCTTAAAAACCTGCTTACTATCTGCCCACCAATGCCTCTTAATGTGGAAGAAAACTTATACAATTCTGGACATCCAGGATACATCTAAAATTTGGTTGTATAAGTAGAACTGAATAAGTAATTTGGTTGATAGTATCTTTGTACTGTTATTAGAAAGTGGAAAATCCCAAGGGGAGAAAAGCGTTGAAATATTTTCCTAGCCAGACCTGATCTGAGTTGATTCTTTCATTGTGTCTGAAATTACTTAGAATTGTGATATTTGTTTCTTCCATAGCTTTTTCTGCACGTTACGTACCTGCATTCATGCAATTTAAGTCGCAGACTGCATTATACAGGAGCAAAGAATCATATTTATAGCTCACTATAACTGTCTCTACTTTTTATTATATTTTTGTGTCATGAAGGCTAATATGAGCTTGCTTCTTTGTGTTTGTTACATTTAAATCCATACAAAGCTTTCTTTGAATCTTTTGTTTCCACTGAAAATTCTCCAGTAAGCGTAAATTTTTGTGCTCCTTTCACACAACTGTTTTTGTGGAACATATGAGACATCCTTTGAAAGGGAAGATTTCTCTAGTGCTCGTTTTCTTTGACCTTTTTCCCTAGAATTATATCATGTAGGGGACACTGGGCTATCATTTCAGTTTTATCTGCAGAGCTACATTCAGAGCTAGCTGGAAAGATAATCATCATGTGTGTGTGTTTCTTCGACTTCTGACTAAAGATCCGTTTCATATCAGAGGACCCCCTCTCATTTAACTGTTTTAATACGCACAATATTTTGGTGTTTCTGAGTTGCAGATATGTGAGACAGATTTTCCAAGACAAAACAGAGGAACATCCAACTTAAAAGCTGAGGAAATTCTTGATGTGTATTCAGAAGATGTAAAGACTATTACAGGAAAAAGGAACAGCTATGGCAGTTCATAGGTTTGAATATACACCGTGTTCTAACAGTGCTTAACCATTTCCCTTTACTCTTCTGAAAAGTGTAGTTGGGGAGAAGGAGAGTGAGTTATTTTAATTGGTATTCTGCATGTGAGGAAGTGTACATGGAAATAGAAGGAGGGAAAAATAAAGATGCAGCTTTTCACAGAACAACATATTTAGACCAGTTAGTAAAAGCAGCAGATCTTGACCTTTTGCATGATTCTTTTTGCTCCATGTTCTTCAAAAATAAAACAAAATTCACTGAAGAAGCGAAATGGACTAGGGATTAATTCAGGTTTCAAATGAGATGGTGATGGAGAATGGAAACAGAAGTTGGATGTTCTCCTGACTAACGTTATTTAGAAGAACCAAGACCAGGGACAAGGCAGCCTCATTTTACCTGAATATTGCCTATGTTTCCTTTGCTAAAGAGAACAAATGGAACAAACAAACTGTAAAGTCTGAGCATATTTTCTTTTGGGAAATCATCCTTTTTCCCCATTAAGACTTTCAGCTGTATAGTTCAGCTGACTATGCTGAGTCTGAGTATTGACTAACAAAGGAAAAGGTTGCTGGTGAATATGAAGTAACGTTGATCTGTTGCTAAGAGGCTGTTGGGTTTTTCTAACCATAATTGCTTTCTTTTAAGGGGAGGTAGAAGAGATGGCTGAAGAAAGATAATGAAGTGTCTTGCTATTTCTAATAAGGATAGTAACAAGTATCTTTGAGCAGATAATAGAACTAACTTCCAAGCCTTCCTGTCTGATTTTTTTTTTTTTTTTTAATTCCTTGAAATTCTAGGTAATTCTACAGAAGTGGCACAAAAGCCAGCACAGTTTCCAAGTGGATCTAGCATACAAAATTTCCTAGATGCAAGAATTGTCCCTTTGCTAGGTAGATATCAGAAGGAGGAAGAGTTACTTCTTAAAATGAGTGCCATGGAGAGGAAATATACTTTGAATGATAAGCAGGACAGAATGTGAGGATACCTGTGGGTGGATGTTATCACAACCTACCCATTTGCTACAGAACACTATTTGAGTGGGGTGGTAAAAAAAGCTGTGGGAAATACAGTTGAAGTGAAGTTACGTTAGCCTTCATGTATTGGGATATTTTTTAAGTCTTCTGAGAAGAAAATTTATTCCAATCTTGCCTTCTAACTTTTGAATTGATTGAGCCAGTTACTAAAGAACTTTCATATTGTATTTAATGTACCTTCAGATATGATAAATTCCAGATATGATAAATTTCAGAGAGAGAGTCAGTCACTTGCAGACTAAGATTAAATGAGACACTTGAGAACATTTAATTGCCTGTAGTGTGATATAATTGCTACTCTATTGAGTCTAGCATTCATTTCTAAATCAGTCTAGTACAGTGCAAATAAGTAACTGTTTAAGAGATTTTTAGCATTTTACCTTATAAAGTGTGTATGGACAAAAAGAAAACTGAAAAATGTAACCTCTGTGTGTGTGTACATGTATGTTCCATTTTAAAGCACTCATAATTAATATTTTACTCCAAATGCAATAAATTATCCAAGCTTCTGAAATTATATATGTGAAAAAATCTCATTCAAACACATTGAAGTATATAGCAATGCAAAAAGAAAGAAAAATCAGTGTCTTCTTTAGTAGTCGAAGTCAACAGAAGGTACTCTGTATTTACAATAATGTAATGTTATAACTTGAATGCTGAGGCTACCAGACAAGACCAGACAAAGTGAATTTAAAAAATGCCATTCTAATTAAACTAGTCCCTGGATGCAGATCACTGATGGTGCTTTGGCCTTGCTCTTGACTTTTTAACACCAAGAGGTATTTCTAATGGCTGTGGTTAAGAGCTTTAAGCCCAGCTCTGCTAATGATCAGCTAACACCTGTTGTGGTGAAAAGCTATTTTAGTTGAACAGTCTTAGGATTTATTTTATAGACCAAAATAAACCCTTGTCATACAGTTGAGTGAATAGTTTTAGAGTTTGGGAAAAATATGCTGAATGTGTGGTCTAAACCTAGTGAAATATATGGAATATTAAAGCAGTACTGGAAAATGGTACTGTGTAAATACTGATGTCTCAGTTAGTGCAGGAAAGTAAATCTTCTCCTGTGTCACTTTAATACTTTCAAGATTTCTGCCTGTCTCTCTGCTTTACCTAACTGACAGTCAGACAATTTTTAAAATCATGGTAATTTGAAGAGGCCTTAAAAAAACCGCAGACGATCACATGATTGACTCTGTAGCATGCTGTCATGCTGTAACAACTCACTGAAACACCGAGAGACCTAATAAACAGAAATACAGAGCTTCTGCTAATGCTCTTCATACAGGCTCAGGCACTGCTTTATTTTTTGTTTTGTTGTTACAGTGCAAAGGTCTTGGCATAATGCTCTAAAGGTGCCATGTAAAATTTATATTAGATACTGTTAGGCAGGAAAGTATTTAAGACCTAACAAAGTAATAACACATTTTCCTCATGCAACACTGATAAAGAAACACTAACACAGGACTTGGAATAATGCCTGAAATATAATTAATTTGAAGTGTATAATGCCAGTTGTCATGTTTGCAAAGAAGAAAATGTAAATTATCCTTCTCTTGCTAGTTGTTCTCTAAGATTGTTTAATCAATCAGTAATCTGTAACTCCAAAGACTTTGCATATTGTTGGTTTTTAAGTTATAGTTGTCAAAGCCATATAGAAAAAGATGCTTTTGATTGCTACCTAAAATTACTGTCTGTTTCACAGGAAAAAGCAGAAATTTTTGAAGACAGCTACTCTTGTGTTGATGTATATACACTTCTAATTTGCAGGATGAGTTGATAATATTTTGATTTTTTTCTGGTCCAAAACTTTGTTAGAATGACTGGAAGTGTAGGACAGATTTCAGCGTTTAATCTAAGTGTGAAATCAAACAGATGTGTCGAGGCATATACAGCACAGGTTTTGATAATTGTTAAAACATACCAACAGGGCCTTTGATGTTTGTTTGATACTTGAGCAATTCTTCTGACCTTGAAGAGGAAAGATGTAGTACAATTGGAGTACAATACTCACTGATGCAAGTACTCCTTCCATTTCAATTTTTTTTTTTAAATAGAAAAAAACAAACAGAAACCAATCTTCAAAGTCTGTTGGCTAGTCCATGCTAGGAATTATTTTCTGCATAAATTAGACTATCTTCTCTTCTTTTCTGCTAGCCACTAAACATACCCACTGTCATAGTATTTATGGAAGCCTTGCATTCTCAAGGTAGAAACATTTTATTGTCCTTGTTTGTGTCCCATATCTTGTTTGTGTTGCTCTCCAAAGACCTAATTATGCCAAATTGGGTTAGAATTTGTTAATTTGAAACAAGAATCTTCTGGAGTGAAATGTAATTTTTTTTCTTGTTGGGCCTTAGAAAATATGAAGGCATTCGTAGCTAATAAAATGTGACTGGAGAATATACAGCCTAATTGCTTGTGCCTAAAGCAATACTAATGTTTCTAGAAATTACTTATCTGAAGGTTTGTTGTCAAACAAATTAACAGATGCCCCAAATTTGGTTTTTTCACATTAGTATGTCGTATCCAACTACTGATACATACAATCAAATATTTCTTGTTCATAATAGTTAGAAAGGTGAGGAATTTATAGGTGCTCAAATTGCCACCCTGAGTAGTGGTGCAGATTCCAAAATTATTATTTGGGAATGTTGTCTGCAATGCCAGTGGTTATAGATGACAGAAGCTGAAAAGAGAGGATGGTTTGAAATAATTTACTTTGTCATCCTATTTATTTGTTCCCAAGTTAACCATTGTTGTTTGTTCAGAACTATCATGTATTAATGAAGTTTTATATAAATCAGGGATTGTACTGCAGGTTCCATGAGTGTAAGTTCTCCTGTAGAAGCAGTAAAGTCAGTAGGCTTGAATTCGATGTGTTGTGTTTTGTTGCTACCTCTTCCAGTTTACTGTCCAAGAGGAAATCTTTATTGTCTGTCAGGTTATGTTTGAATTTTGAACCTAAAGTGAAGTTGTCATGCATTAAGGTGATACTCTCAGAGAAATGAAAAGTATTATATACATATATATATATTTAGTAGAGAAGAATAGAGTTGCTTCTGTGTGAGCTTCAGATTATTCAATTTCAATAAAATGATGATTTATGAAGACACTGGAGGAGCTCCCCTGTTAGTATGAAAAAAAACATAACCTCTCTGAAATGATAGCGTTAGGTCTTTGGGATGAATCATATGGGTGTTTACAGATACAAATTTTAGTTTGGGGGTTCCATTTCAATGCAGTTACATAAAAATACATATAGAGATTCACATACAATAATTATGTATCATTACACATAATAACAGAGAGGGTTTGTGTATAATAACGATGTGAAATAAAAAGAGGAAAAGTATTGGGGGTAGCATTGAGCCAAGGATAATGGTGTAGCAAAGACAAAAAGCTTTTAATTGTAATTAATATTCAATGTTCTGCAGTTCTGAATGCATATTTAGATTTATTGGAAATTTCATTTCTGAGTATAAAGAGCATTTGTACTGTGATAACTGCAAAATAGAAACTTAATTTAAATGTAGCTACAAGGAGACAATAATTCCTTTAGCTGGTAGCTAAGCAATTTTTTGCATTAAAATATTTATATTCACCAGCAAAACAGCATTCTGTGCTTAAAAGCAATCCTTTGACACATACATTAAATTAGCTTAAACATCAAATACTACTTCTTGTCCAGTTAAATATGCCTATTTAGAAAACAGTAATGAATTTTAGGTGTTTATTTATTTGAGGGTTTGTGTATGTGCACAGTTATTATAGTTTTCTCTTAATTTGTGGTCACTGAAGGATTAGTAAACTGTGGAGTGTTGTGATAGTAAAAACACTACTAGGAGGAATTTAAACTCTGTGGAACCTCAGCGTCATACGTTTGCTAGTGATGATATATATTCAAATCTTCTTTTGATTCCTGTTTATTTTAAAATCTTTGAGATGGGCATGCACAGCAGAATAGGTATGTATACTTGATTTGAACAAACCTACTAGATCTGTTTGAGCAAACAGGAAATTTTCACTTGTTCCTACACTAAGCAGAGAAGCCAAAAGTGGTCATACTGACTGGCTTTTTTTTTTTTTTTTTGCCAAGCCATGGTTCTGCTGCTTCATTGTAGCTAAAAATTTAGTATTTTTCTTGCCCTCTTGATACCTGTGCTTTTCACTAAAACATTAAAAAATGCAGTGGTATTGGAAACCACTTAGTCACAACTGTACTTTATTTTACTTTATAGGGTTCTAACAGAATTATTGTCTGAAGTTACAAATCCCATTTCAACCAGATGCTGGGAGTATTACTGCAGATCATCTGTGTTTGAGCTTGATTAGTAGAGGAGTTAATATTTTAAGGACTTTTCTCGAAATTTCTTTTATTTTTGCTTCCCTCTGGACCTTGGATTGCCTTAATCTTCCTTAGGCACCTAAAAACAGTTTCACAAAGTTCATTTAGCTACTTGCCAGGACAGAGTTTTTGTACATACATTTTTCCAGAAATGCAAGGTGTATCTTTTGTGAAATACTATTCTGTTGAAAATATATAGATTTAATGTAAGGAAGTTTTTCCACAATAATGTGGCATCTTTCAGGTTTTTCCCATAGTTGATTATTTTTAATTTTATTTAATTTTGCTTTTTTGGACACTAGTTTTGTGCTAGGAGAAATTTCCAAAAAAATTCAAATTAAATAACTGTCACTTGAACATGACTTTTTAGAAGAAAGACTTATGTTAGTTATACAGAAACTTCAGTGTCAGACTGGATGAGAATAACATGTGGAAAACAAATCACATTCTCCCTAATACCACACTAATTTTCTCCTCTTTTTCATACGACTGAATTCTGTACAAGGTTTTATGTCAAAGAATTCTTTGCCGTGTACGTAAAAACAAATTAAGTACTTGTAAGTTAGTTTTCAGTAATAAAATCCTTCACCAGAGGTTAACAGATATGTATACAATGCAAATGCACATTTTCCCTGTCCATGCCTCAGTCATACGTCTCCAGCTGGTGGATTTTTTAATGTACTCACCTGACCATTGTGCGGGATATAGAATGTGGAAAAGAAGCCATAGCATTGCCTCATTTTACAGAGAAGATAGAATGAGTTATAAGGTTGCCATTTTGCTTTTGGATGTGTTGAAGAAATAAGAGTTTCATGTTAATTATCTGAATGAATTACTGAAAATTGTCAAATCAAGAAATACATGGTTATATGAAGCAAGACTATTGATAAGTAGACATGAAGTAATCCATGTGAGTAATTTGAAAATCTTAATGTGTGGTTTTTTGGAAAAGCAAGCAACAAGGCTCCTGAAGTATGTTAACTGAAATGGATAGTGAAAGGGAATTAAAAAGGAATATTTTTTTCATTTTTTTCTCTTAAATCCCCCCCAGTGTTTAGTGCTTGTTTGTCTGTAGCTTAAAATATGTTAGCAAATAACCTGAGCCGAATCTAAACTACGGGTCATATCTTTGAAGGGATGACAGAGGAACGGAGCAATCCTCAGGGTGCCTCATGCCTGTGACTTCAGTTAAGTAATTTTACCACATCCTGGCAATTTGGCCAATAAGCAGAATATTTTTGGTTCCCTGATGGACTGATGTGCAAATTCTTGGGAATTCCACAACTGGTTGCAATTAAAATTGCCCAGTTTGCAAGTCCACTTTCAAATGATAGTTCCATCATAGCAGTCATAGTACTTTGCTAGGCTACTGATAGTTTATCAGTGAGCAAGCTTCAAGAATAAAAGAATAGGCTTACTGCCTAGATTTATCATAGGGAAAAATTAGAAAACATTAAAATTATTTAGAGTTGCAGTTAACAAGAATCATCTTTACGTGTTCCATGTTTTCTAGCACGTCTAATAAGCCCAAGTAACCTCTTCCTGACTTTGCTGTCAGGAAGAATTCCTATAGGAACACCAACTTTTTAAAATAGTAGATGGAGGAAGGCAGAAGAGTTGCTCTGACCAATCTATACCTTCTATAAGTCACGAGTGGCTGATACAGTTCTCTCTCTGTTTCTCTGAGAGCAAGTTATGAAAGTGATGAGGGAGTGCTTCACACCTAGGTTAAATTCTGAATAGAGGCTGAGTTGTTCATTAAAGGCACCTGATATTTGGGGTTGACAGAAATCTGTGGCTGAGTTTGATCTGGTGTCATTACTAATGTAATCTAGCTGCATCACAATTCAGGTATTACTTGGAATCATAGAATGGTTTGGGTTGATAGGGACCTGAAAGGTCTTCTGGTTCCATCTCCCCTGCCAGAGGCAGGGACACCTTTCACTAGACCAGGTTGCTCAAAGCCCCATTCAGCCTGGCCTTGAACACATCCAGGGATAGGGCATCAATAGCTTCCTTGAGCAATCTGGAACAGGGTGCCTGGAGAAGAAGTTTTGTTCTCAGAACAAAACTTGCCTTTCGTTCTTACACAGTTATGGGGATATTGTAAGTGTTATACAATAATGGTCTACTTTGTTATTAAGACTTAACAGCATAATCTTGTTTCATTTGAATGTCATATAAGGAAGATATATTGAATTAAATATTCTGGTTTGTGTAATATTTTAGTCATCTGCTTTTTTACATTCTGATATGATGGGAGAGGATGATATTGTTTGTAGGAAAAAATGTGTGGAAGAATTGGAAAAATTAGTTTTCCCATGTGAAAATATTCTATTCTGTGCAGAAAACGTTGCATAACCTTATTTCCTTTCATTTCTTCTCACCCTGTTTAATCTTCCTGTGTTTCTTTTTCTTTATTTTATTGTTCTGTCCCTAAAGTAAGAACAAAGATGACTTGTGAAGATTCTCAGTAGTGGTTTTGTTTCAGAATTATTTTGTTAATTTTCTTAGCTGCTTTTGGTGCAGTATAATGAACTTTCAAGTATGTTGACAAAACTTGCATGATCTTCATAAAGATTCATTTTTTTTTCCCCTCAAATGTTTTATTTTAACCTATAGTCCTATTAATAGAGTCTAGATTTAGCTTCAGGTGAAAATATAAAGCTTTGGATCTTATGAGAAAATATTTATTATCTGTAATATTTGGACATTTTGGATATAAGATTAAAGCTTGCTTAATAGTTATGGTTACATGTTCTGAAACTATTCTTTACAGCCTTTAAGTATAAACATTTGTGCCTTTTATGCATCTATTATTTTGTTTCTGTGGTACTTTAAGCATTATAATTAAGCAATGAAGAGGTGAGCGTTTGAATTCTGGCACAGGAATGTGAGCTCTGCACAAGTATAAAATTGCAAGTACTTCTTAAATGAAAACTAGGTCTGCTTCTCATTGTCTTGTGAAGTTGCAATGCTTTTTTTGTATCCATAAAACTGCTGGAAAACTTAAATTTCTCTTCTGTAGTTGTACAGCAGGTATACCTTTCATTTTGTTTCATGAATACCTTTAAAAAGCAGGGTTATTATTCCAAATACAACTTGTCATTGCTCCTGCAGAGGAGTGAAACATTATTATCTCTGCTTGTCTTCCACCCTGTTTCTTTTCATATTTCCTCCCTCCCTATTTGACTTTATACACAGCTTATGCCGCATGCTTCCTTAAATCACTGTTTAGGTGGTGGTGTAGGAGGTACATGCAGAGACAGAGGAGAGGCTTTCCTGGGCTGCTGATTCTCTGGCAGAGCCGGATGGCGTGAACACAGAAGCTTTGTGCTGTGACCTCCTTGGGCCACTTGCTGAGGTGAACTAGTGAGAGGACAAGGACTCTGCTGCTGGAGAAGGGCAGCAGCCAGACCAGAAAATATCTTTAGGAACATTATTAGCCAAGGCTTTTACTTGTCATTGTTCTTTTGCAAAATAAATACTAGTATCTACCACCAGGTAGCACAGGAAAAATCCCTGGAAGTAAACAATTAAATAGTATGACAGAATACTAATAGTGGAGGAAAATGGGGAAAAGGGTAACCTTTCCCACAAAATAAGCTTTTAAGGTAAAGTAAGCATCGTTCAAATGTTTGCCCTATTAACTCCTTCAGGTTTTTGATTTAGTAGCTACCTGCTACAGCTGCAAAAAAAAAAAAATCTGGACACCAATGTCCTGTGCTAGGAATGCCTTGCTTGTGTTTGTCTTAAGACCAAACAAAAATAGATATTTGACTGAAGTTTGATGAAACAGGAGAGAGATGAGCTCTCAGAACTAGGACATATATCAGTTAACAGATTTACTGATTATAGTTTGTAAAAGGGCACTTGAAAGTCTACAGAATAGAGAATGTTGTGATTGTGTTCCCTTAATTAACTCTAGGTCCTCAGAACATAGAGGTCAGTAAAGAAGCCTTTGGGTGCCTCTTAATCTAATACTGAATGGAAGTCATGAAAGAGATGGTGATTCTTTGGTGACCAAGAGATTCTTGGTGACAAAGGGTAGGATTAGTTGAAGTGTTTGGCTGTAAGTGCATTCACACTGCTTTCATTTATGTTTTCATTTGCTGTTGCCTCTCTTCCTATTGTAGTTTTGTTTGGAGGAAATTTTTTTTAGATTGTTTCTTTCTGCTTCCTTTGCTTTGAAAACGCTAGGGAAAACAAAAACAGATTACAACATGACAGAAATTTGTCAGGCATTAAACACAAACCACAAACAAAGTATGCTTTTTAATGCTTTGGGAGATCTTTGAGGGGAAAGAATAAATCCACTGGGGCTTTTGCTCCAGTCTGCAAATATCTATAGACAAATATATTTTCTCAGAGAAGATGGATTGTATTTGCAGTATCAATAAAATTAGCAAGGAAGCTCTCCTGCTGTCTCACTTTTCAGAAATGATATATTCTGTCTAAAACCATACTGGAAAGAGTCCAGGCAGTCTGTAAATTATTGAGGGATACCAAAGTTATATTGGCTTCATGTCTCCTATTGGACTTTCCTGAACATCAGTGGTTGGAGACTGGCACTAAGTTCCTAGCATCAGTGCAGCATGTTCCAAGTGATAGCTGAAAATTATTTTAGGAAAGCTGCTTCCCTAGATTATTCCATGTTCCCTATACATCTACTGAAGTAAAAAAATTCTTCTTATAATTCTCAAGTCATAGCAAGTTCTAGATTAATTAATATTCTTCAGATTCTTAGCAAATTTGACCTTTTTCGTGTGGAAGTGCTGTTAATGTGGGCATCAGGGCACTTTGCGTGAGAAGAGGTCAAGAGAGAACTGGATTTGTTCGGCCTTGAGAAGTAGGATCCCTGCTGCTGTCTACAGCTACTCAGTATGCAGCTGTGGAGGAGGCTGAGCCAGTCAGCTCTGTATCAAATTCTTTGTTTTCTTTTGATTCTGAATAGCCATTTTAATTTGTGCAGTTTGGTGTATGCGCCATATGGGTACACGTAAACATAGCGCTGCAGTAGCTGAGAAGGAGAAAATGGTTTTGAAGGTTACTTTTTATGTTGAAAATAGATTAAGGTAATTTGGACAACCCTCAGTTCATGAAATAAGTCCTGCAACCACATATTTGACTTTCAGAATAGGAAACAGCATTCATGCTTGAGACCACTGCTAAAGATTTTACTGTCTTCAGTGTCTTTTAAAGTGAAACAATGACAAAATATTCTTTTTCTCTGTAGTGCTTGCTCTCCCAGCCAAAGTTCTGGGCCATTCAGACATCAGCCTTGCTCCTTCGGACCAAACTGGAGAAAGGAAGTACTCGCAGAATGGAACGGGCAATGAAGCAGACTCAGGTAAGACTTCTGAGCTGCTTTATTATAATATATGTGTGTCTATATATATAGATTATTTTTATATATATATAATCAAATACAAACAGGCAGGAGTTAGGAGGTTCTGCAGTTCCTCCCTGCAAACTGTACAAGATAATTTTCTAATTATGTTTCTAAATAAGAGGCATAAACCACAAATCCTTCTGTGTTTGCTAGTCCTGAGATAAGCTTTTATGTACAAGTAATGAATCATCACGTTTGAAAACTTGACAAGTTTTGCAAGATTGAAATTAAAATCTGTTTTTGTACTGCTAGTTTCTGACTTACAGTCTTAGGAATATATGTAGATGTTGCTGAATGTCAAGCTACTATTGCTATCAAATTTTTAATGTTTTGTTTTTCTCAAGGAAATCAGCTCTATAAAACACTCAAACTTGTACATAGGCATTGGTATTGTGAGAACAAGAAAACACAGTTGTGAATAAAGCAGCAATTTCAGTTTACCATTTTGATATGATACTTGGTGATTAGTATTTTTATTGCAATTTTGAGATTAAATAATCTCACTCCAAAGAAAGAGAAGATTGTTTTTTCAAATACAAAAAACAAATGTCAAAATCCTGAAATGTGTCTAAAAAAGGATTTCTTTTAAAAATAAATTTTTCAAAAGGCAGGTCTGTAGGCTGTATCAGGATTCTTATTTACCTTCATATTACAGTTTTGTTAGCCCTTTGTCATCTTAGTGCAGCGAAGTCTTGTTGTCACACATGAACAACAGGCACTTGTATATGTCCATCAGGCAACAGTCCCGCTGGCTAAAACAGCCAGGAATGTAAAAAATTATCATTATGGTGCTATGTATTTAAATCCTGAAAAGCTGATGTTTCATTTAAAATCATTATGATGCACAGGTCTTTGAAGGAGTGCATTTTGGATGTGCTGCTGCATTTTTCTTTTGCTGATGAAGACATGGAGTTGCTATAGTGGAATTTCCTGTAGTCATTAGGAGACTTGTCAGGGAAGCCAGGATTCCAAATCTGGGAGATGTAGAATCTGACAGCACTTGGGAAGTGATCTCAGGCTCCTTGATGCCCTAAGCCATAAAACAGTTGGAGTGCCTCCAACATTTTTGTCTGGCTTGATTAAACCTGAATACTGGAAATTGTTATATTATACAGTTTGACAGTCTCATGAGAGAAGTCTTCATGAAGGGCTTCTCTTAGCAAGTACATTTATCTGACATCTTGTGCTGCAATTGCAATAGTGCAAAGGATTTGATTAGTATGGACTGTGACATTTTGGGAGATGACCCCACAGTAGACACTGGATCTGTGGTTTTAAATATTACTTTTAATCTTAGTATGTTTATGTTTTCATTCATTAAACTTTCTAGTCATTTGGATATAATGGCATATTTATGTTGATTTGATGGTAACAAGCTCAGTTTCCAAAAATAGTTAAAAGTTGTTTAATGATTTATATGTGCTAAATGAGTCAAATAAGTTGAATAACTTTCCATTTAAGGTTTTCATTCCTGAGTTCCATCAGATCAAAATTTTTTAATATCATTGTGTCTAACAGTTCTAAGAAGGAATCAGAAAACATATGATGAATGATGTTATTTTCATACATAGCACAAGTCATTTTTGATGTATCATCTTTGTGAGGGTGCTGATGTATAATTTTCATTAAGATGCCAAAGAATGAGTAAATTCTAGTGAATTCTGCAGCTATATATCTGTAGAAAATGGATTTCAGACTCACAGAATGGATTTAGTAAGTCTTTGTTTTACAATTTCATTATTTACTAGTTCAGATTGCTTTAGAAAGATTAGTTATGGAAAATTAAGGGAGGAGGTGCAAATGTGATTGCTTGCAGTATCACTCTTTTTAAGGAATTATAAAAATTCTAGTAAAACAACTTGAATAAGACATGGTAAACTAAACCTTCTACATTAGAGTTGTCTGAAAAGTGCATGAGCCGTTATAGGCTCTGACTTAGTGATGCTGGGACTCTCCTGTCCTATTCTACTGTAATCATTCTTCCTTTCCCCATTTCCATCCTCACCTGCCGCTATGCTGAGTCGGCAGCTAATAAGCATCTATTTTAATCAATATTTCTGAGTAGGCATATGCTGCTTTTTAGCCCTAAAACAAACCCGGCTACAGTGTTGGTTTTTCAAAGAAAGTGTTTTTCAGCTATCTTTTTTTGTAGGACTGGCTCTGTCTGTTTCCATTTGTGTTAATTACTTGAAGATATTTGCAGCTCTTTTTGAAACGAGGGCATATTGGTTAAATTTATCGGCCAGACTCCAAGTATTAAATATATCCCTACTTGATGCCAAACAGTTTTTATAGATTTTTTTTTTAAGTCTTTTTTTTCTAATGGGAAAACTTCAAGAGGAATTGGAATGATCATTTTAAAAATCTGAACTACAGATAATGTAGTCTTTGGAACAATTTTTAAAATTATCATTCTGAGTCCTCCGGAATGTACTTCAGCTAGTAGCTAACTGCAAGTGAAGAGGAGATACTTTTTTCCTTTTTCTGGGTGTGGCAGGTTGTCTCTGTCCAGTTTTTGTTTAAATAAGGTTTGGATCTCCAAAACTAAGGTTAAAAGTTTCTAAAGCCAGTAGTTTTTTCAGCCGTTTTTCTAAGAAAAGGAAACAGCATTTGAAAGCTAAACCAGTTGTTTTACATTCCACTAGAATATTTAGTCATGAGCAGTATAACATATAGAGAAGTGTGGGTCAAGGTACTGCCAACTAAAATGCGTCTCTAGATACAGGATGATATCCTGTTTTTAAGGTTGTGTGATTGTTTTTCTTCCATTTGGGTGAAGGTCAAGAAGGGTGAGAAGTATTAGGGTGGAAAGAAAAGTAGGAGGGAGAAAGCAGGAACAAATGGGGGTAGGTTTTTGATAAATAGCTATTCTCATTACCAGAAACCTGCTATTTCTCCATCAGTTTAGGGATCTTCACCTATCTTTTATCATAAGGGAGTAATTCAGAAACTATTAATAGTGGAAAATGGGTTTGACTAAGCTGTTAAGCCACAAGTTACTACTGAAAGTGCAGTCAGAGCTTAAGTAACAGGATGGGAGAGAAAAAAGGAATTCTGAGTGTTCTAGAAGCTATGAAACAATGAGAAAAGTGAGGGATGATCTAAAAAAAAAGAAAACAAAAGGAAAAAAAAACCCCACAACCAAGCAAACCGGTTCAAAACACATGAAGAGTATCATCCTACTGTAGTTTCTTGATATATGAAATAAGTTTACTCTTCCATTTCAGTGGATTTGAAAATACTTTTAAGAATGAAGCAAAATTAGTTAAAATGCCATGCTTTGTGCAAAGGATGGTGGGGTAGAAACAAGACCATCATTTACTGCTGTATTTTGCCAGCAGTGAAAGGGGTGAAGCTGCCATGTGCCTGGTATTCCAGCAGCTCAGGTTTATCCTACCTGGGATATCCCAGGTGTACCCTACCCTAACCTCGGTGGTTACACTGGCTACCTCTACATTTGCAGCTTTTATCAGCTTTGTTATGTGCCCGTTTTCTGCTGCTCATTACACCTGGTGACAGCGTGCCTGCAAGCTGATGGCTTGGCTTTCCTAGCACGTTGTATAACATGTGCAGTATTTCATACGGTTCCCTCCTGCTTGCTTTTCTTGGCAGTAAAAGAATTTGCCTGTTGGGGCAGAGAAATGTGTCTTGAAGAGGGTGTTTTAATAAGACTTCAGGAGAGCTGGGAGCACAGGAGCAATATTATAGGCTAATCATTATGCCTAAGATTGAAAGGTCACATGAGATCTTGTTTTATATCCTTAGTCATGCACAGATGTATGTGGTTGGGAATTCTGTCAACTGCCCTTTAATTTGCACTTAAATAATACTTCAGAGTGTCATTTTCTTCAGCAACCTATGTGTTTCTGTGTCTGTGAAAGAGGGAAATAACTTTTTTTTGTTTAAATTGTTCTTACTATAGAAATGTGGTAGTCTGTTCTTTCAAATCTGAAAAAAAAATTATGTATGTCTACAGAAATGAAAGGCTGATATAGATCTAACAGAACTGGTGTCGAGCTCTATGAGCTTGAACAAAATTTTGCTGTTTTGTTATTTTCACATTGATAGTCTTTAAAGGGTTATACAAGAAAGTTATGTCATTTATCATAGAAATATATCCTTCTTTATTTTCAAAACTAAATGGTCACTTACTTGCCAAATCGCTCACTCTGCTTTTCTTTATTTGGGGGTTGTTCTACATTGGACAAATTCAACATTTAAGGGAAGAGTTCAAAAAGGAGAGGGGAGCAGTCTTCCTCCCAAAAGGCTCATCTACAGAGGTTTGAGGCGAACAGTTTTTTCTCTGTTCTTTTGCTTCTCAAGTAGTATATCTTTCTGATCAGGCCTCTCAAATCACAGTTAGAGCAATAGAGAGAGACGTGTAGCATAACCAAGGGAATGAGAGCACCTGTCTGTTCAGTAAAACTATTAGATCCCTGTACTAGGAGTTCCTGTTTCTATTCTTTAACCCCCTCTTGTACTCTAGGAGTACTTTAAATAAGAATTTAATAGTTGCTTTTAGTTGTGGGTGGAATGGGGGAGGGGAGGAAGGAGGTGAAAAATTAATTGTTGATAAATTTGTTTCACATGAAGTTGACAGTTTTAGTGGAAAGTTACTGGGATCTGAGATATAAGTCACTTCCTTCAGGAGGCTAATGAGTGGATGACAGTCCTCTGCTATCCTGTGGAGATCCCACACTGATATCCCAATAGTTCTTAACTATTATAAATTGTATTTATTATTAGAACACATGTTCCAAAAAGTGTTTAAAAAGATGAGAAAAGCCAGGTGTCTTATAAAACCATTCCTTGCTGAATTCTATACAAGATCACAAGGTCTCCAGAACACTAGAAACAAACCTTATTGCTTCAGAAAGCAATCTCAAAAGAGAGTGACCTCTTGGTGATAGTTATGATTTCAGTCTCAAGGCACACATTTCCAGAATGTATTTCATTTTGCTTAGGCAGATGACATAGTTGACAGAAGATGTTACATGGCACAACTGAGTCTGGGGATACATCAAACTCATTAGCACACTTCAAAATAATTTATGTGGTGGTGCTTGACTCCTTCTGTTTTTCTTCCACTATGTGATTATAGGGAAGGGAGAGGGAGGAGGGGGAATCAGAGATCTAGTCTGCCAAGAGTTATTCAGGAATAACTGAAGTAGTTTTGCACCACTAGAGAAAAAGAAAAAGTAGTTTAAAAAATAAAGTAGTTTAATTTTCCAGGTAATGATTTCTGCCTAGAAATTTTCTACTGCACTCTTGGTTTTGCCAGTTTGGATCAGTGCTATTAGCTAGTATGGGGAAAAGAATGAAACCATTCTTTCTGTACTAAAGTTTCTACGTATTTTCTTAACTACTCCTTATAAAGTACAAGCCTTTTTGCTCATTTGACAATTACGTTCAACACCTGAGCTGTTCCACTTCCAGTGTCAATGTACTCTCTAAAGGAAGCAAAAAATACAAAGCCTCCATTGTTTTCCAAATGTTTCCCATTGAGCCTTAGTTCTGAATACTTTTCTTCCTTTAGACTCTCTTCACTCAGTGTTGTGACATTTTGAATGGTGGTGATAGGAGAATCCTTAAGCCATATTGAACAGTAATACTGCACTTTTTTTATAGACAAAGTGATGACAATAAGTTGCAAAGAAAAATATGAGTTCCCGGACACAACATTCACATTGTTCTGCCTAAGCTTTGCTCTGGAAGGCATAAGCATTATAAGCTCCACTTCAACAAATTAAACAATTAAAATAATTAGTTCCACAGACTAGATGGCATGGGGGAGACACTATTCTTACCTACTGCTAAATTGAATAAATGAAGACATATAACTGTTGCTAAATTTGAATAGATGAATCTTTGCAGCTCTATGTCAGAAGTATCATTACAGATCTGGAGGCAGGTATCTCAAGGTGAGCTAACAAATAATATTTTGAAATAGCCAGCACATATGTCAGGTACTACATACCAGACTCTGCCTTATCTCAAAGCAGTTGTCTGCTCCTTCTATATTGTAATTCAAGTTGAATTCAACAGTGATAGTTGTTATTTTCATTTCTTTCCCCATTCTTGTCCTTACTTCCCCCTTTAGTGAAAAACAGAAAGCAGAGCTGATGCAAGAGGTCTTTAGATCTATTTTTCAGCACTGACCGCTGTTGTGCCTTCCCCCAGAGCAATCTGATTTGGGAACTATAAAAGCAGTGCAACCACAACAGCTTGGAACTTGCCACAGGTGCTACTATTTTGAAGTATATGCAGTTCCTCTGCAGGTTTTGCACTCTGTGCAAGGTGATTTATACCTACTGTTCACCAGGGGCAGTAGCAATGCTAGGTAACTAGCTACAAGTTATATATAAGATGCAGTTGTCCTTCACTGGGGAGTCCCCACATGTGTGATTGCATGAAACGTGTCTGCTGCTTTGGGGCTGACATATGCAGCTATATTGACCTGTGACAAGAATGTCGTGTCATCTGATGGGGAGGGAAGGGGGAACCTTCAATGTAGATCTCTTTGAGAGAGGGACTACAATTACTTCTCCTATGCATGACTGATAAAAAGTCAGCCAGATATATTTGGCATTTGAGACTGCAGAGTAAGAAAGACTATGATCCTGCACTGCAGACAAATAACCTGCAATTCCAAAAAAAGGGGTAAGATGCATGTCTAGAAATTGGGATGTTCTTTTCCAAGAGGCCAAATAGTCTAGCCTGTATCTGGACTAATTTTTAATGTAGCGCTATTATGTTGGATGATACCAGTATTCCTGCTTTTGCAACAGAAAGTGAATGGTCTGGTTTTAAATCCACTGTTTATCAAGTAAACTTGTAAATCTAGCTTCTTCTATGAACTTTAGAGGAAGTTCTGCTTACATCTTCTGATAAATCCTAAAAGTAACATAATAGACAGGTGAAACAGCTTTTTCTTTGAAAACAAAAACATTCAAGAAGGTACACTTGCTTGATGGACAATGCAATAACTCTAAGATTATATTTCATGTAAGTAACATCTATAAAAAATAATTGTAAATTACATAAAGAAGATAAAATATACCTGGTAGTTTTCTGAAGGTTTTGTGTTCTGTAAGTGGAGGCCTAAGTTGTGAATAGGTTTTAACATTGAAACCATATCCTATGCACTGGCACTCAGTAACTTTGGGTTCATTATTTGTCCAGAACAGTAAGCTCATCATTTTGAAAGTCACTAATGCTGCTGTGCTGTTGGAGACCTCACGTGTTGTGCCATGCTTCTTTAGTTGGTAGTGTTTGACTGAAACAAAACATTCCAAATGGCAGTTTTATCAGGATGCTCTAAATTGCCTGGTACACTGCTTAGCTTTCTGTTTCAAACTAAAAGGAAACATTACATCAGATGTTCATGAATCCAGTTATCTCCTACTCATGACCTTGACCTCTTTTGTACTAATTTTGGTATCAAAGTGCTTTGTATTTAATTTGGGATTGTTTGTCTCATTTCCTCTTATGTGCTTTTCTTCCCCACCCATTGCAAAAGCCCTATTATAAAGAAATGGAAGCTTTTTTAGTAAAATGACTGTGACAAGCAAAGTGTGTATTGTTTCTTAGTTGGCTAGTATTGTTTTCAGAGTGAAACACACATTGGTAGGACCTGATATAATGGACCAAAACATGCACATTAAGAATCTACTATGTGACTCACTTTAGAAAAACACCAATATGCACAATTCCGGCATGCTAATCAACTCCAACATACTTCCCAGTATGCCCTAGCATACTTCCTTAAAACTATCATCATCTTGCATCTTAAAAGTTCACCTTGAGTTAGGCAAAAACTAAGTATTATCAGTAGTCCAGTGCCTGAAGTTCTTTTGTATAGATGCCTTATAAGTTTTTGGCCTGCTCTCTTTCGTGCCATTGAAGTGATTGTAGAGGTGAAATGGGTACATTAGATTCAGGAGGTAGTCTCTTCCTCGATTATTTTAAATTCGAAGTAATTGTGATGTGAACAACTTTGGGTACTGATCTTGCTTAAACATGTAAGGGATACTTAGGGAATAAGTTTAAAGTGAAGAATTAATTTGTTTGCCTGGAGACTGGATAGTAATGGGTTGGAAAGAGTGAATTACCAGAGTATCATAAAGAAAAAGGATTGGGACATGTTGCATAGGCAGTAGCTTTACAGTCTTCCACCATATTGTTAAATATTGAATGCTTTAAAATGTTAATATCTTTATACGTTCAGTATCTATTGATGATGCAGTCACTACCTGTAGAACAGCAAAGTTTAAAAGTCCAAGTTAACACAGTTATGACATAACTACAGTAAGAAAAACTGATATATTCAATTAATGTTTAGATATTTCATTACAAAATGTTTTAAATTACACTTATAATCAGTAATCTCAACTAATATATCAGCAAGACATATTTTGATGCTGAGGTTGAAGGACAATAGGATGTATGATCTGGTAAAAATCACTGACAAAGTATCTGGAATTGAAAGTATGTTGAAAAGGCAGACCAGCCTTCAGTAGCTGCTAGGCAGGTGTAAGGGTATGTTTTCTTTCATAGCTTAAGACCTAATTTATTCAGAATTGAGAAACTCTGTGGGAGCTGATAGGACAGAAAGGCATGTGTTTTTCTGTTTGCCCTATAAAATTAGGACTAAAACTCTAAGATATGTTAATATTAATGTGTAATCAGAACCTGTGCATTTCTAAGGTCTCTATAAGAGAGAAAATTCATTTTGATAGTTGTCTTCTGGTTACAAAGCCCGTAATTTTGTTTAATTTGAATCATATTGTACATTTGCTTTATTTGCTAATCACACTTCCATTTCCATCTCAAAAAGTCTTAAAACAATGGCATGTTAGTTTCTTTATTTAGGATATAAGAAATGCCATTTCTCATACTTTTACATTTAAATTAAAAAAAAAAAACCAAAGAGGAATTCTGTGCTAAAGATAGAGTTGTCTTAACCATGTTTGCATTTAATCTTTCTGGATTAAAAAAAAAAAAATAACATAAATAAGGCTATGTATAATTGAAGGACAGCCTGATTCTAGTTGCTGATGAAAATTTGTCTTTTAAAGGAAGAGAAGATGAAATGAAAAAACAAACAAAACCCAGATAAATGAAACAAAGAAAACCAACCAAAATTATTTGCTGACCAAAATAGTATTTAAGTTTAGTAATTCAAAATGCATAAATTTGTAATAGTTCTCTCTGGCTCATTCTTCTCCTTCAATGACACAAATCTGTATGCATATTTTGTTTTATTAGAGTAATAGTCTATTAAAAATATGGAAGCTACTGCATGAAATGGCTTCTTGAAAACAGATTAAGACAGAGTAAGTTTTGCATTCTTTTCAGTTTTTAATCATTTTCCAGAACAATAAAAGTAGATGCAGTGAAAGTATAAAATGCCCTCATGGTAGTTTTGCAGTTACAATTCAGTAATGGTAATCAGCTTATTACAGGAAAGAAATTAAACCAGTTAAATAAAACAAGGCAATGCCGTTTGTCCTCTCTCAGTTCTCTCTGCAGAATCTTGCTGTGCAAAGCCTGCCAAATGCATGAGTTTTTCAATATGATGAAAAGGCACTAAGTGCATTGGTTATTTATAGTTCCAGAAGTTCCAGGACCATGGTGAACTGTACTGTAAAACAGAGGATGAATTCAGTCTTTAATTCAGAGTTATACATGTAGTAGATAGAGCCTTCTTATTTAATGAAATGAAGCTAAGATGTACAAAAACAATTGCTGGGAAATAATACAGTAACAGTGAGACAAATGTTATTGATAGAAATGTTTGTGTCTGTGTGGTTTTTAATATTTTGAAAGTGATCCAGCATTGTTCTGAAAAATTCTTTAATTACAAGGTATTTTAGTGCTGCTTTACCCATTGCAGGAAATGAGACCGGTGACTGCTTTTAGTTTTAGAAGTATTAAAAGTGAATGAATATGGAAATACTGGTTCTCTAATACTTGCAAAAGTCAGAATAGGTAATAAGTCAAAGCCAATTTAGTACATCCCAACAACTAGTCACCCTTGGTCTTACCCATATGTGCTCACTGAGGAAAGAAAGAATAAATGGTCTGTCAGTAGGGCTTTTCTTTTCTCCTGATACAAAAAAAAATATTTTGCTTCCTCAGGTCAGCATACAAGCTGTGATTTTAAGGGAAGCCAATGCATTTATTGTCAAGGGAGATTTTCAGTGGGAAATCTGATAAAAACTGAAAAGAATTACTCTCAAGTGTTTAGGGGCAAGAAAGTGTTTGTACAGCCAAATAGGGGTAGAGTTTCAACATAGTGCATTGGAAACATTTTACTTTTATTATGCAGGTCAACACCAAGGATAATCAAGGAGAATTCTTTAGAAAATTTGTTTCTTGTACACCATTAAGAGTAAGATTTTGGCAGATCAGTTTCTGCAGCAAAACTATGAAGTATAAGCTGTAGAGATTTGTAATCTTTGACCTAGAGAATATGAATTCACAGAAACTGGGCTGAAGGGATTTGTAAAAAAGGCCATTAAAATGGTGGCAAATGCCTGTGAGATAAGTACAGAAATAGTGAAGGAAAATAATGCTTGAGAAAAAGATAAAATAGAAAAGAATGGACTATTGTGTAATTAACACTTACAAAAATAAGAACTGATTTAATGTGAAATGAAAATGTCGGTGCTTTTAAATTAGTTTGTAACTCTGATGTTATAGCGGAGAGTGAGGACTGTTTTTTCTGATAGATGTTTCTACTGAAAGAATTTCCATCATGCAAAGGGCTTTGCTTTCCAGCAAGTTACAGGGAGGGTTGGGTTGTTAAAAAACCCTATTTTATATGGTAACTGCTGTGGGTTTTAAATGTTTGGAGATAAAAAAATGAACAATCTAGAATGTAAAGAATCAGTTGATTGGAAACTATGACAAACTTTACAGTAGTGTGTGCTAGATGTAGCTTTTAACCAGAGAACTGCTTTTCCTGGCCTATTTCAACTCATTTAGTTCCTGCTACAGTTTTAGTTATGAATTGAAGAATATATTTGGCTTCTGAACATGCCAAACTGCTTTAAGGGCCATTGATTCAAATAATCACCCAGACTGGTGTATGGAGAGTTTTTTAATCATAGAATCATGGAATATGCTGAGTTGGAAGGGACTCACAAGGATGATAAAAGTCCAGCTCCTGACCCTGCACAGCACCATCCCCAAAAATCACACCATGTGCTCGACAGCATTGTCCAAACACTTTTTGAACTCTGCCAGACTTGGTGCTGAGACTACTTCCCTGGGAACTCAGTATGGTGTCCAGCCACCCTCTGAGTATGATATGATAATGCTTCTTTTCAATATCTCCATTTGCTTTTGCAGTTACCCAGTTTCTTCACAGTATTACTGTCTGTCTGAATATTGTAAATGATAGCAGTGTGGTTTTCTGTAAGACTTAGGGGTTTTGACAGATGTGGAGATGTTTTTGTAAGCAATATGACCTTCCATGCCTGAACTAGAGTTTTAAATGGCATAAATATTGTTTGTAGCTGTTATGCACATTGCCATGTTATACCTGCCCATTTTTCCAGATACAGATCTGTGAAAATATTGAAGTTGCCTAGAAATAGAAACACATAGTAAATGATTCTACCACAGGACACTTCTGCTTTTTTCTGTTTTCCCCTGGGTAAAATGCACGCAAGCCAAGGTCATTAATAATGTTACAGGTTCAGACACTTAAAAGGTCAAAAATGCCAAATTATAGTGTGATCTACAATAACACTGTATTCAGGACTATTTAACTATTTCAGGAGCTCCTAAGGTGCACCTTGCCATTTTCTCTGGTCTGAAATCTGCCTTCTTCCCTCTGGCTCTCCACTAAGGGTGCAAGCTGAGGGTTGAATGAATGGCCAGAGGCCCAGCAGACTCCTGGGCTCATGTTCTTTTCTCCCTAGGAGAAAAATGGTAGCAGGAATTAGGTGGTGGCAGCTGCTGATAGAAGAGTTAATTTGTCCTTCAGTACTCTCCTTCTGGCTCAGGTTAGAGTATCTTAAGTAAAATAGGGGTAGCTGAAAGCAAAGTGCATCTGTTCCGTCGGCAGCAGCATGCTACCCTGTCCTGCGGATCTGCAAGAAAATTGCCTCCAGTGCAAGAGTGGTACCATTAGAACTTGCAGCTGACTGTCCTCAGTTAAGAAATCAAGGCTGTTAACAAATTAAAAAATGTACATGTTATACTGGCTGTCCCTTTGTTTCTATAGTCCAGGGTTTTGTTGGGCGAAGTTTTTAGTATGGTGAGTCCAGTTACTCTTCTGTGAAGCAGAAGATTCTTTGTTGTCGAGTCTCTGTCCATCAACCAGTTCGGTGTGAGTGACCAGCACAGACCATAAAACTTTGTCCAGCTGACCAAAAATTTTTGGTTTGGTCTGGTTTTTTTGATTGGTTGTATGCCAAACAGGCTAGATAGTTGTGGAAAGAACTGTGTTTTTGCGGATTCCTCCTTTTTTAATAAAGAACTGAGTCTTCAGGGGAGCTTGCTACACTTCTATTTGAATATGTCATACAATCAGGCATGGAACATTTAGAGTGTTCTTATTTTCACTGGAAATTGAACTGATTTCAAACCAGTTGTTACTGAAGATGTTTATTTTTCCTCTTTGGTGAGTAGATCAGTCATTAACAGAGAATGATAGGGGGTTTGTTTGTTTTTCCCTGATGTATAGAAAGCTTTCCAGGAACATGTGAAAAACTGGATTGGATGTCTTTCAAGAAAATACATATATTGAAAACAGATTTCATTATATGTGATTGCCTTTCTTTGGGATAGCTAAAGTTTAAACACTTTGCCCATGTGTCATATTTCTAATGTACTTACCATCATACACTGTATGGTTGCTGGGTCAGGCTCAGCTACTGGAAGAATGTTTAATTCCTGCCAAGCAATTTTTCAACAGAAACTACTGGGTATCAGTCAAGATTTCACTGTATAGGGAAGCTATTCTTAGGAAAAACCTTTTTTTTTCTCGTAAGAAGGGAAAACAATGGGTATCCCAAGATGCCTGAGACATTCTGGCTCGATTCAGGACAAAAGAGACTGAACTTGTCTGTCTTTTCCCTTTATTCTCCTGTAGCCTTCACCAAATAAGTAAAGATGTTCTTGAAATTTTCAAATGAATGAAAATAGTTGAAAAACAGATAACAGCAAAAGAATACTTTGCAGGTGAAAAAAACCATGATAAACTGACTATTTCTATTACTGGAAAAAAAGAGCTTCTGGTAATTAAAGCAGCAGAATTTCTGTGATTTCAGGTTATGGGTATCTAGATAAGACTAGACATTATTTTCTTTCCTCTTTCCATGTATCTTAGTAACATGAAAGAATTACACATGGTGCGACTGCACCAAAACCAAATAAGCCTGCACCAAAACAGTTACATGAATACACTGCTTTTCATTTTATGCTTTGTTTTTTATTTTGATATTTTTATTTGTGTGAGATAATACCATCCAGTCTCTACCCTAGGTAGGAGGAAGCTGATAATGTTTGCATGCTTGCAATTAGTAACAAGGACTTAAGAACTTTTCCTGTGAAATTCTTTGTTTTATTTTAAGTATTTCTTGTTTATGTTTTTCAGAAATGACCATCTAATTCCTAAGTTCTAAATTTTTTTGGCCACATATAAATGTTTATTTTGAATATTTACTTCTGGTATGTTTACTTGAGTTTTATATTAAAGCTTGAGTGAAGCTTTTTTTGCTGTTTACAGACACTTTGACTTTTTTATTGCTTGTGCATATATACATTATTGCACAATTTACTCCAAGCAAAATGCAAATATCTGCTGTATGGTAGGTAAACGCAAGTCTGTAAGCAATAGAAAAAGTACAGGATATTACTGATAGATTATTCTTTGTGAGCAGGTTGTACTAGTTGGCGTGCAGGACAGATCAAATGGGTCATGGTTATGTGAGTTTATGATTATACCCAAACTAACAATTATACGCTGCATAGAAAAATTATTAAATTAAAGGGTTTAGCTTGACTATCCCCTTCCTTTCTTGGTTCTTCTGAGGAAGAACTGCATCTCTCAAAGAATATACCTGTTACATATTACAAAATACAAATGTTTGATGTAACTTACTCTATAACAATTTATTGTAGTGCCTGATGGGGGTGGGGAGGATAGATTGCACCAAAACACAGGTTTCTGGTGTGAGAACAGTCAGATCTTTATTAAAGGCTACAAGCAAGTTCCTCCTTTGCCAGAAAATTGACACAAACTTTGCTTAAAAAAAAAAGTTTGTTTGCTTATGCTTTTAAGGGGAATAACAGCCTTTAATGCACCAAGCTTGAACCATGTTAGGAAATTCTCTAGTTGTAATCTGTCTTGGAGGAAAATTGTTCTCAGGTTGATGTCAAGTGCTGACAATGAGATCAACCCTATGTGCAGATGCCACAGAGATGACTGTCCTGAGAAAGCCTCTACTGGCAATCCTCTCAGCCTAGAAACTTTAAACTTTTAAGTATTTAGTGAGTAATTGTTGATGCCAAGGATTTTCTTTAGCTGTTTTGTGAGGAGGAGGAAAAAGGAGATAGTAGAGGAGAATCCATGTTCCTTATGCATATTCAATACTATTGGTACTTATGCCCTTGAGAGCTGGAGCATCTTAGCTGAAGAATCCATCAAAATAAGCTACTAGATCATTACTGTGAGGTGGATAGTGCTGAATTCAGTACCAGAAGACCTCTTGATTTTACAGATTAAAGAGTTTTCTCTGTTTAGCCTATGCTGGGAGGGAAAAATAAGCGAAGTATTAGTCGGGGAATTAGTCTGCTGTTTAAAAAGGGATTACACTAATTTGAGAGAATATGCATAGAAAATTTTTGTTTTCATTTCAGTTAAAGGAGATCAGCATTTTTCGTTCTGTGTGTAAAGCTGCTAGAAACCGGGACCATTTCCATTCGTGGACCCAGGAATAACCTGGGTCACTGAACACTGTGTTTTCTTTCAGTGTAGTGATTACATACGATCAAGAAGTTTTGACCAAAGCATTGAGCAAAGTAGTTATAACACTGCTTTCAAGGCTAACAGACTTAGGTTTGAAAATTTGCATCCTAAAGTTTTCTTCTGGAATGCTTCAGTTAATTTTGTTTCCTGTTGCATTGCCTTGTTAGTAGTTTTTCTCTGTGAAGCACCGTGACATCTTTGCAGTTTCTGTGTTCCAGACACCCTGTAGCCTTTCATTTGCAATACAAAGTAGGCAGTCAGTGCTGTACAATGTAGTAAAATTAACAAATTTTAAACCAGTTGTTAGTTCCTAGGGAGCGGTGTGATACATAGTCCTCTAGTTGGTTTAAATGTACACACCTTTTAAGGTCAGTCCTAACAAGCAATAATGTAATTGGGAGATTGAGTGAGCAAAAATACAAGTCTTCAAGGCTACAAGATTTTCATGAAACAAAGACTTGTATTTTAATGAGGTGTAAAAAAGAGGCAATATTTTTGTCCTTTTAGGCATTGAACTTCTGCAGAGTTCTCACAGAACATTTTTATCCTCCTGAGAATGTGAATAATGTAAAATCTCCAGTAAGTAGTGGTCTTCAGATTGGCATCTTTGCACAGTGTATGAAATGGTCCTTTTGAGTTTCCATGAATTACAAATCACAATTTATAATAGAGGTCACTGTAATAATTTTCCTCAAGTATTTAATGTCATAATTCCCCTTTGAAAATTAGAAAAATGAGTGCGAGGTTTCTTCCTGATGTTGAAATACAACTTTGCTTAACAATTTTTGCTGTGTGTTTTGATGCCTTAGTTCTTAACTATTCAGAGATAATTTTGTCATTTAATAGAAATATATAATCTGTGAGCTTTTAAAAGGACAACTCATTATTTCCTTTAAGCCATTTTAGTTTCCAAGCAATGAAGCTCTATCTGAAATGTCAAAATGCTGTTTTGAATAATGGTTGAATGTACTATTACACGATGAGTTTGTTTTATATCTGTTTCTCTAGTGATAAAATTGACAATCAATAAAGTAATCACTATTTGGTGATAATCACTGTCATGAAGACTGGACTAGACAGAAATTATTCTCTCCCATTAAACAAAACCTTACTGCATTATTATATGAAAACTTTTAATAGTTTCATCATTTCTGGCATTGCTTTGCTGGTAGTTTAAGTGTTTTGAACATTGGATTTTAGAAGTCTCCATATGTCTCAGTTTGTCCTGGTGGTCTTGGTTACAGGAACTCGTGGCTTGACAAAGAGCTGTTGAAATAAGTGTGTTGTTTGAAATGTAAATGTGAGGTTTAATGCTTTTTTAAAGTAAGATTATTAAAGGAGTGTAACTCAAGATCTAATTACATATCCACAAGGTTATGTGGATTTAAAGGTTAAAATAGTTATAGTACTAGAAAAGCTTGGAATACATAATACCAAATTCAGAGGAAAGAAAAATTCAAAAATTCTAATTATTTTGTGTATTTAATTATCTCTACTTGTCACCTGTTTTCTAATATGTAAACAGTTTCTGAATTTTATACACTGATTATATATATGTTCTTCAGGGAGAGTGCAGCTTTTATTAGTAAATTACTGTATTTATATAGTATTGCATATACTATTGTGGAACAAGGCTGTAACACTTACTGTTGTAATACATTCCTAATTACCTTGGATTGTACTTCTTTCTTGTGTAGCATTTTTCAGGCTTTATTGTTAGAAAATATAATTTAGCAGAGGACAACTTGAAAAATAATAAAGCCAATTAATGTTTTGAAGCTTCAAGAATTAGCAGGTTTTCTGTTAAGCAAGTGTTTTAATATCACTGCCTCCATAAATAAATATTTTAAAGCATTTAGAATTAAGCCTTAAATTGTGTGAAAAATTGAATTAATTTATCAATGAATCTCTGAAAGTTTTATGGAAGTCTGTATATATACAGGGTCCACAAGAACTTAATGTTCCATAAGCTTAAAAAAATGGCCACTTTTTGTTTCATAAATACTAAGAGTAGAAACTGTCTGTGAGACCAGCTTCTGTGGCAGGAAATCAAAGGAGCTTTTTAATGACAAATTTTCCTATTCATTAATAATTTTTGAAGCAAGCTTATGAATAAAATAAGAATTATGTAATTCCACAACTGAAGTTACATATGTAGTTACTGTTATTTTTACAAAGCTTTCCTCTACTTTGTTTTTGAGTAAATGACATAGGTGAGCTCTGTTCAGTTTGAGCTATACACCTGCTAAGTTCTTAGAAACCATAGTACTGATGAGATGAGATTGCAGGATTATTTTCCCTACAGATATATTTTTATCTCTTGCCCCCTTTGTCTCCAGGCACCTGTCTTCCAAGTATCTGAACAATTCTGGCTGTGTTGTTGTGCCATCAAGCAAGAACCACCAGGCAGTCCCACAGCTGGTGTCCGTGCTTTGGTGCTTTAGAAGGTATATAAGTTGTATAAGCAGCTAAGGGAACAGCTAGAATACAAGAGCAGTGGAGTTGTGACATCAGCTTGCTGCTTATAAATCATACAGAGTTAATGTCCAGACATGGAAGAAGCACAAGGAAAATGGGTATGGTTATCTAGGCAGAGCATGGAGAAGTCAGAATGATTTGTGGGATTTTCAGAAGGAGTCTTCAGGCTTGGGAGAAATTGAAGAAAAAGAACCCTAGAATTGCAAGAGTATAATGAAAAGTCCATCTGGAGTTTCTGTGTTAGAAAAGACTGAAAGGTGCTTTTCCATTCATCCAATCAAGCTAAATCCATGTCAAATATGGTAAAAACATGTGAGAAGTGGGACATCTTAGAGGTGTTAGAGAAGGGTAAAAGCAGGATAAGATAATGCCACAGTCACCAGCTGGTTGGGATCAGGTGACAAACATTGTGGTTTACAGCTGGTGTGAGCATTCACCTAGAGAGGGCTCATGGGTGGACCATCACCACTAGATTGCCAGAGGTATTAACTGGGGATTGATTCTGGCAGTCTGACAAGATCTCTAGACTGACAAGCAGAAGTCTAGAAGAAACTTATCTAATCTTCCTGCCTATAAAATCATAAATGAAGAGGAATATCAAGTGTACCAGGACAAGTCAAAGGGTATGAGGGAATATAAGAAGGGTAGAGATAGTGGTACTGATAAGTGCATAGCAAGTAGTTAGGTACTAACATAGTAAAGACTAATGTTTTTAAATAGGGTGTAGTTGGTGGAAAACTGCTGGATGCCTGGTTAGCAGTGGGACAAGACAGGAAAACAAACAAGCTGTGATGATTAACACTGTCTGTGAAACAAGCTGTTGCACAGATGAAGGAAATCTGGTGGAACAATTGTGACTGGAGCACTAAAACTGGAAATGCTCTTGTTGGAAAAGATAGGTAAAGGAAAAAGTGGTGGAATCACACTGTGTGTTACTGATATGAAAACCTGGGAAAAAGTGAGATGAAATGGTATGGATAAAATGGAGATGTTTTATTGGGGCCAGCAATGTTAAATTCGGATATGAATAGTTCTATCTTCAGTGTTTTTGACGTGGGAAATCCAGATGGAATTAAGTAGTTGCTGCACAATCAAGGTTATGCTGTTTCCAATAAGTTTTTGACAAGTAATGAATATCGTACTCTTTTCAAAATAAAGGAATTTTGGGCTCTTTTTTTTTGGGTTGTGGGGGGATTTTTTTCCCCCAAAGAAGCTTGGATCAGGAGATCCTTCAGGTGAAATGGATGGGAAAAAATGCTTGCGTATAGTTAGTATCACATAGTAACGGGCGTTTTTAAAAGCAAGTAAACTATTTCATCTGGATTAAAGAGGTTGAGAATAAAAAGAAGCATCTGAAGGTTTGCCGTTTATTTACCTTAGATGCAAAAAGCTATCTGAAGATTTTATTTTAACAAAAGGAACAAATCATTGGGGGAGGGATTTCAAAGCAGTTGGAAGAATAACAAATTTAAAAGCTCTACTGTAAATAGATTGAGAAATCAAACAGCATAATGTTGTGGGAAAATGACAACTCAAAATCTGTAAGGGCATAATAGTATTTCCAGACATTAAGTACAGAGATAAGGTCTGGCTAAAAAAGAAGAAAAAGCTCTGACTCAGCCATTGAAATTAAGGATGGTAAAACATGTGGAGTGGATGAAGAGATTGAAATTTGATCAGGCTCAAAGATCAAAGCTGATATTTTATCGTGAGGAACTTAGTGATATTACACATATGTTGAACATAGAAGAAAAGCAAGAATATACAATGGGAATAGACATAGGAAAATTATGTCCAAGGTGGGAAAAGTCCTTTACAAGCTTCATGTACTCATCTCATGGATAATTACCAGCTGAGATGGATTAGAAAAGTGATTAGACTGAGGTGGATAAGTAAAGTAATAAAAGCTCTGCTGTGATCATTTCAAATTAACATGGTATGCTTATTGAAGTGTGAGGTGGGGAGAACAAATTGTAGTTTCTAGGGCTGTGTTCTCCTGCTTTCATGTGGCAATAGTGTAGTCTTGGCTCATGATATAAAATTCCATCCAAACTATCTGGTTTTGTTTTTTCCAGACTGGATTAATGTGTCTCTGGACTGGGTTTTTTGACTTTAGAACTCATTGCTGTGATAGCTCAAGCCTTGGGAAAAGGGTGTGTTACATGGTGGGAGAGTAACCTGTAAAGATTTTTAAATGTTGCCTGTGGAAGAACTCATATCATTTAGAGTTATGTATTTTAATTGGTTTCTGCTCTATATCTATATAACAACTTCCAAGGCAGGAATTTGACCCTCAAGTTGAACTTATGCACAAAATCTTACATCTGACTGTGTTGCAAGTATTCTGTATTTACATAAGTTCTTTTATTATAGCATATTTATATTGAAGGTTATTCATGAAAAAGAATTCTCACTTGATGGTGCTCACTTACTGATTTTATTGATTTATTGTTCTGTGATTAGATATTAGCTGTGCAATAATATTAGCTTTCTCATTTTCTTGCCATTATTCAACCCAAATTTTATTTCTTCAAGTATTATTCAGAAACATAGAATTCAAAGTTTGAATACCTTATTTTCTATACTTCAATAATAGGCAGAACTATCAGACCTTATTTTTTCAATGTATTAAAGAGTGCATTAACCATGAGTTTTTATGACTTCAAAGTTCATTGCCATTTACTCTTCTTAAGGAATGTGTAATATTCATATGTTCTAACTACATTTTCAGTTTTTGTTAGAACTGTGAACAGAGTTCAGCATTGGTTTTGGGAAGGGGGAGAATTCTGCTTATTAACAGTCATATTCTCCTCTAACATGTCACTTACATTAGGTTTTTGCTTGTGAAATGTAAAAAAGGTATGGTCACACATTTTGAAATGTTCTTCTGAAAAAGTATTTTTCTTTATATTTCAGTTTTTCTCTTGGAACAGTAGAAATTTAAAAAGGGAGAGGCAAAATGCTTTAAAAAAAGAAAAAATTGATTCACTTAAAACATTTCTTGCCTTTCATGTCCTGTTTTCCTAAAAAAAAATTACTTTGTAGGAGGTATTTAGAATTTTCCTGCTTTGCTAAGGCTTAGAGCAATTATTATTTTTAACTTTTTCAACTATATCTTACTACTTTGTCTGGTCTCATGAAATAAGTACCCAAGAAATTGTACAGTTTTTTGGTTTAATTTTTGTTACAACTGAGTATAGAAAAATGTGCTTCTGCATTGCATTAGAACATTTCAGCAGAACTAAAACAGCGAAATATAATTTGTTATGTCGTTTGTATTCAAGTAAATTCTAAAATTAAATAATATTACTTTAAAAGTTTTATTTCAATCTCACTCTTGAATTGCCTGAAGCTGTGGTAAAGGAATGCAATTTTATTAGTCTGTCATTTTCCTTACTACAAATGCACCTCAGCCATTTGCTTGGCATAGATTTCTGGATAATCTGTAGGAACAGGCCTCTGGAGATAATTTTATGAAAAAGATTGTGAGTAAGATGAAATATGTGAAGTATTAGTATTTAAAATTATGAGGTTAAGCATCGACTTAGAGCCTAAATTATTGCTGCATGTTGTGATTTCTTTTCTTATTAAACAAATGAAGCCACTTAGTAAATCCCATTAACATCAATAGCAGTTACAAGATGCTTAGCAGTTTGAATCACAAAATTGATTTTATGCAGCTGTCAGTTGCATTATTAATATAGATTGGGTAGCCAACAGATGGGTTTAGAAAGAGAGAGAAAGAAGTGATCCTATAGTTTTTTGCTTTTGCTTGGGAATCTTTGTATTCATTTTCAGAAAGCTGAGAAAATTCTGAACTGTGTAGCACCTTGTGTAAATCTTTGAGTTATAAGTGAAACTTGAATAGGTGAATCATTTGAAAATAAGTAATTTAATATTCCCTTATTTATACTCTGGCCTTAAATTTGCTAGTTAATGGTGACTGGCATTTGAAGAGAGTTTCTCCCATATCTTAAAATTTCTAACTACCTTTCTGGCTATAGCCTTCTTTAATATTGTATTTTTCTTGCTGCTGAATTTTGATTTAAATAACTTCATAGTGGATTTTTAGAGAAAAATTAATGGTGCAGTTTTTCTCTGTGGAAGTTAACATTCTCTTTCAAAGGGCTTCAGAAGAAAACATTTCAATAATCCAAAGCTCCACCAAAGGAGAAAAAAACAGCCTGAATTGAATTGTATGCCAAGTCACAATAATTTATTCCATATTAGAACTGTTTTCAAAACCATGGTTCACTATAATATGTTTGTATTTCTCTTTTTAATAAGAAATGTCATGCCTAAAGCACATCAGTTCTGTCTTAGGGGAAAACTGGCTAAAGGATTGAAATGCATTAGGCAGAGTCGCTTTAATGGTTGATGCAATTTATCTCTGCAAGTGTTTGCTTGGGATTGTGGATTTGATTCTTATTCCTGGTATTGATTAAAATTGATCATAATTTCTCCATTATGTAAAAAATGCCTAAAATTCTGAATGCTTTGAATTTATGGGAGGGTTAGGTTGATTAAGTCTAAGTAAATACTAAATCAGGATATACTTTCCATTTACAGGCACTTGCAGACCAGTTTGAAAATGCAAATACATCTGTATCTGAACGCATGAAGATTTTCTACTGTTGTCAGGTGCCTCCACATTGGGCCATACAGGTATGAAACAATCCCATTTCAATCTTTACTTAAGTAAAGTCTGTGGTGGTTATTTTTGATGCTGCATCACTCCAAAGTCAAGTGAGTGTGATTTGACCTTGAGTCGAAACACTGTAGAAATAAAGACGTAACCTTACATACACCAGGTTTTTCTGCAGAGAAGTTCTACAATGCTTTGCTTTCAAATGTCTTGTTCTGTCATGCACAGGAGTAATTGCTTGTTAGTGCAATTCTTCTTTACTTTCCTTTTTCCTCCAGTACAAAGTAGACTAAAACTTGCAAGCTTCAAATATATCTCCTATTAAAATAAACTTGCCACTGTCTTACTCTTTATTACTGGTTTACTTATGCTACTGTTACTTGCATCTTTCATGTCTTTAAAAGTTAATTTCGGGAAGTGGATCATGGTGAAATGATCAGCCAAGCTGGGAGCCAATAGTACACTGAAGAACTTGAGCTGAGAAAGATTTACTTTTGAGACAGTCCCCTCTTCTACTTGTACTGACAGGATTTTTTTATGCCCATAACTACACTGTTTATCTTGATTTTCTAGAATAGAAATCTACACATTAAAGTCTTATCTGATGATGCTGTATTTAACAAACTCAAGAAAATTATTTACATTGCATACCTCCAAAGGTATTCATGTTGGTTTACTTTTAGTGATGTTTTATTCCTTTTTGATTTCGAATCTCAATGCATGTTGTTTTAACCAATCATATCTTCTGCGAGCATTCTCAAGTTTTTCTACCTAACCTTTCAACAGGCACTTGCAATATAACTATCAAATGTGGTTTTCATTTCCAGTTTGTCAGAGTGGCATTTTCAATCCAAGCCAGTTTTCTGAGCTAAAGATAGAAATGCTAAAATAGGGATTTATAATGAAAGATGACTGCAATCTTCTAGTCATAATAATGAAGACACATAGCTATATAAATTTTACCAAATATAACTGAGCAAATTTAACTAAACATTAATGAGGTTTAGTTTTAGACAATGGCAAATGTTTTCTTCCTAAATGATTAATATCAAGCTAACAAAGAGGTTTCCAGAGTTTGTTACATATTTATATCAAAGAGTTGTAGCCAGATGTTACTTTTTTTTTTAACTACTAGTCTATTCCCCTCTAGTAATTCCTTGGATTTGTAACAGATACTGAACCCAAACCAATAAAGATGGGTTCATGACATCTGTGGAGAATTTCAGGAAGTCCATTCAGGAACACCAAGTCCACTGCAGAGGTTAATTGTATGGAGTCTTATAGCATTAGTAGCTGTCCTTACACAGAATGCTCCCATTTGTTTTTGCAAACCTAATTGTGTATCTGTCACGCATAATATATAAGTTACCCTTTCTTCAAAGGTTAAAACCTATTTGCAATTTTAATCTTTTCTTAAAAAATAAAGACCAAAGACAACTTTTCTGAATCACAGAAACATGCCGTGTTTGTTTTTGAATTGAAAACATTACTCATATATTTTCCTTAGTACACTGAAATAATAGCTGAATTTGAAATAATAAAGGCTGACTGAACTGTGAGGAAAACTCAACTAGGGAGTTGAACCTAAACTCAAACCCAATACTGATTTGGGTAAAAACTCACATCCTTTAGCAGTGGCAGTTTGGGGCAATGATTTCTCACAGGTACTCAACAGAATTGTATCAGAGCTTTCTCTCCATCTTTGTTTCTCCACAGCTACGGATTACTGTGACAAAGCATTGCTAGAAGAGGCTTTAATTCCCTGCTTCGGCCTCTGTTTCCCACTTGGCATTCCCAACATCAGCCACATGGGCCTCATTTAAGGGCTGGAAGTTCATCTCTGTCAATTCATTTTTACCATGTCCATTTCTATTTTAATATTATATTGTTTAATTGTTCAAAGCACAACAATTGTTGTTCAGTTGGTGGGGTTTTTTTGAGGAATATACACTATTTGAGGTTCCAACCTGAAGTTTCAGGAGAATAATTCCATATTATCTGTCTGCTTCTTGTTGATGTCAGAAATGCCTCTTTTAAAAACATCTTTCTAAAATGTAAGCATTATTTGCTTACCTACTTTCAGTTACCTGGAATTTCTTATCTTTCCAGCGTCAGCTTGCAAACTTACTGTTTGAGCTGGGATGCACCAGCTCTGCCTTACAAATATTTGAGGAGCTGGAAATGTGGGAAGATGCAGTAATCTGCTATGAAAGAGCAGGACAACATGGAAAGGTAAGAAAAATGTTTATATAGCTGAGATCCTATCTTGAAATAGCATCTGAAGGGGGAAGGACTGTCTGGCTTTAGCTGACAAATCACTAATCACACTAACTTCTACAGGCGTGTCATCATAGGAAAGTCTGCTTAGGAAAGATGGACACACGGCATAAGAGCTTGTCATAACCTGTGAATGCTAAAAGAATTGACTTGGAGTAATAGCCACATGAAATAGATGTTGGTAAATAAGCAACTTGAGACAAAAGAAGATTGTGATAGGGATTCTTGAAAATATTCAAGGATAATTAAATTAACTACTGTGGATAGACAGCAAGGTGTAATGTGGGCATTTCAGGAAAGCTGTAGTAGTCATTCATGATAGTCTTGAGGGGATATTAATTTTCTTTCCCACTTGCTTTCAAGCTATTAGCTGTAGTTTTTAAAAATACTTTAAATAGAGTAACATCAGTGTTGTATCTAATTACTAGATGTTAACATATTCAAATTACAGAATCAAACACATGAGACAAGAAGTAGTGTAAGACTAAAAGGCTTTATTTGTTAAGTCTGTGTTGATGTTTTCCTGAACTTCTCCATAATTTCTTTAGCACTACTACCACTGTGTGTAATCAGCTCCAAAGACAATTAAAAGCCATCACCTAACTCTGTGTATCAGTGACACAACTGTTTAAAATTGCTGGTAACATGCTATATTAGCCTTCCTATTGTTGATTATTTTGCTTTTACTGTTAGAGCAATGGTAGGAAGATTTTAGAAAATCATACCTGGAAGCAATGCCTACTTGTATGTAACTTTAGCTGTGTTCTCTTTCTGGTGCAAACTCTCACACAGGCTGTAACAGGAACTTATACTATTAAGCAGTGTTTTCAGAATTTATATAGATTCCAGAAATATTCCATTTCAGGCAAAAATAGAGTTTTTTCTTTTCTTCCCTTCCTTTCCTTCTGTTTGGTATATGGTAGCATTAAGTGAATGAATGTACATGTGCCTTTACAATACCACAAACACAAAGACTATGCTCTAACATAATTTAAGCTTAATTAATAGAGATATATAATTTCAACTGATAGGAAAAAAGCAGAATATCTCATACTTACATGTTTTTTTTTTCTAATTCTCATGCACCAAAGCCTAGATTTTGTTCATTATAAACTGACAGATATGTCTTGCTGGCAAATTCTGTGCCACATTTTGCATGCCTTGGGGATAGTATGTTAATATCACAATCTTCTCAGTACAGTGAAGAAATAGAGGTCAGTATTTTCCATTTCCTGGAAATGCATTCTGTCCTAGTTACATTCACAAACTGCCCTTAGGGAGTTATGAAAATGGCACTTGGAGAATAGGACAGGATATCTGACACAGGAAACTGCTTAGAAATGCTTTCAAAATGAGGGATTGTGCTGTGCTTTGAAAAATAGAAAATGCTGTGTAAGTATGAAATAACAGTGGTGCTGGAAAAAAAGCTAGCTTTGGACCAAAAAAGAGAGAAAATTAGAAACATGTAGCTGTGCACCAAGGGGTATGAATATTTCTGTTCTGTATTTTAAAGTGTTCAGAATGTTAACTGCTTGTATTTATCAAAAGTGTTTTGATGTTTTTAAACATGGTAGTTATTCTTGTAGAAATGCACAAAAATCTACTAGAGTAGTATGTTGGCCACTGGATGTTCATGTCATTAATGAGCTTAGCATATATCTGTGCTAAAGAACAAATTTTATTTAATAAACTTCTGAGTGTTTTTCAGTCACAAATGCTTTTATGTAGAAAACCTGAATTTAAATACTAAAAAATCTAATAAAACTACCAAATATCAGCGATACCAATGTGTTTGATGAGTACTTACACATCAAATTAATACCTTCTTTCCTCCTACTTTGGAATTATCCACTGATAAAGAAACAGAGCATATAGGTAAGGCCATGTGAAGCTCCACATTATGCTGTTAGAAAATACGTAATTCATTTGGTTATGTCAGGGCCATGTAACAGTACAAACTTTGCAGAGTAAGATGTCACTAACGTTTAGCAAACTTTTTCAAGGATTTGTTACTGTTACTAGATATGGCTCTATATTCTTTTGTTTTATAACCTGAACAAAAGTAGTAGAAACATATTATAATGAGTGAACAGAAGAGTAATAGAGTGCCAAGCAATCTGCAAAATGACACAGAACAAGGAGGAAAAAGTGTTATAAAACCTAAATGCACAGTGCGTTAATAGTTACTGTAGCTTTCTCGCTGAAGTATTTTACTCATTGTATTCCTTTAACAGTCATGTTGCAAAAAGAGACATCTCCGTGTGTGTAGTGAGAACTGGTGTTGAACTCCCTTCTTGGAACTGTGAGAGGGACCCAGAGATCTCAAGAGTATTATTAACATCAGGCAACTTTATCTGCTTAAGGTGTGAGAAGTCTCTTCCACCTAAAAATGGTACTATTTCCCTGCGACAAAAAAAAAGGTGAACTAGAGATGTAACTTTTCAGTTCTTCTGCTTGAAGTGAGGCCTTTCTCCCTTGCAAGAGCTCTATAGCATGGTAGCTACTGACCTTTGATAGATTAATGAGGTCTGCCATTTGGCATCAGATGGATATTCCATCGTACAACAGCCTGTTTTCAACCCTATCTCTGTTCCGTCATCTCATCGGAGTATACAGCACGATACAGAGTCCGGTTTTAGACTAACATACCCCAGTAATCCACGTTTCACAAGGTTATTTTTCTTGCCATGGCATTACACAGGCACCTCAAAACATTTGAGTGAGGAAACACAATTATAGCAAGATCTCAAAAGCCCACTTTTAAATTCAGGTGTAGCTTCCTAGATGTGAAGCAGTACTATACTAATTAGTACTGCAGCTCATTCAAGAACTTGATTAATTTCCACTGAAATATACAGTAACACTCATAGAAGGCAGATAAGCTCTCCTATGTGTGGTTATAAAGCTAAGAAAGAGGAGTAAATGTTTCGCCCAAGGTCTTGCATGAAATTGCAGGGAAGATGAAATGAAAACCAAGGAGCTTTCCTTTTCTCTTGCTGCCTTTTTCCATGCTACTCTGTTCTGCTTCTTCCTGCTACTTCTCTGGTAGCCAAGCAAATGATGTGCAAACTGAAAAATGAAGACTTCTCAGGAAATACTTTGAACTAGCAAAAGAATGAATTGTAAAATAATAGAACTGGTAGATCAGTGAAGAGTGAGGCTAATAGGGTCTTTTAGGAAATAAATAAAATAAAAGTATGGGAATGCATGGATGGGATGGCAAGTGGAAGTTTAGGGTTTGGAAGCCAGATGCAGGATGGATCTTGAACTTGGTTTCCAGGAGTCTGTGTAGTGAGTAATGAAAAGGCACCACCTTTTGTTTAAACCAAACCCCTCTTTACTGATTGGAGATTTTTGCGAAGTGTTGCCTGTTAAATTCCCATACCACCCATAGTAGCCCAGAAGGCAGGATAGGAGCCTAAATCTTTCTTGTGCTCAAATCAACTGACTTTTGAGGTGAGTATTGAATTCCATCCACTCTGGTGCAGACTGTGCTCTGAAAAGCAGTGTTGTTATAAATGCACCTGATTCAGTCAGCAAGGGTTATACAGCTTCATATATATTTTTTTAGTTACCTTTTAAATGATAATTTTCTTATCAAATCTTATTACATTTAAATATAACTTCTAGTTAGAAAACATGTAAATTAATAATTAATACCCATTTAATGGATAAGAATAAATCTTTAGTGGCTGTATTTCTTTTCTATATATTATGTGAGTTGTGTGGAAAATTTTTCCTGATAATATTTGTTGTTAAGGTAAGATTCATTTTTGCAGAAGCAGGGTTGTCGAAGATTAAATGTAGTTTTTTGAAAACATTTTACTACAAAGTTAGGAGAAAGGGTTCTTTTTTTTTCCCCGCTAAAACCTAGGCAGAATGGGGTAATCCAGTTTTAAAGTATTATCTGCTTTTGTAGAAGGCAAATATTTTGGTAATACAGGGATTTTCTTTTAGTTTGATCTTTGTACTAGCCTTTAAAGATTTAAGTAATAAAAATGTTTGCAACATGCCAGAGAGGTGATCAGATAGCTAATCAGATGAAGAAAAAGACAGACTTCTGCTTATTTAATTCTGTTTTATCAGTGTGCTGAAATATTTATGTTGGCAATGAATCCTTGTAAGCTTAGACCAGAACATGATGTTTTTAGGCTCTTAAATGTGAAATACCATTAGTGAATGGTTATCTTTCTAGTTTAGGCAGTGCCACAGGATAGCAATCTGAGATTGGGAGTGCCCTGCAGAGGAAGTGGTGAAGAAGCAGCTTGCAATGCACTTTTCACCTCCTATCTCCTAACACAGCTACATTTCAGTCTTCGTTCTTTATCTGAATAGGAAAAAAAAAAACCCCACCTTATCTTTTGGTGTCTAGTGTGATTACTGCAAAAATGAAGCACTCAGCTCTCTCTGCTCTAGAAGAGAAAAATCTTCTTTAATGTCTGTTATTACTATGTTATTGCAACTAATGGAGGCAGTTAAAAAATCAACTAAATGCCTGCAAGCCAGGCTGAATAGGGCTTTGATTAACCTGGTCTCATGGAAGGTGTCCCTGCTCATGGCAAGGGGGCTGGGACTAGATGATATTCAAATTCCCTTCCAAACTAAACCATTCTGTGATTCTGTAAGTACAGTCTTCTAGTTAGGCAAGATTTTTCTAGTGCTTTGGCTGGGCTAATTCTAAATGTTAAATAATTGTTTCTTTGGGTTTTTTTAGAGAACTGTTCCACAGGCACTTAAAAACACTTGCCATCAAATTATTTTCCTAATATTTAGCCATCGATTTTCTTCTTAATAGGATTCTATTTTTGCTAATTTTAAGTTTATTTTAGAAATCTAAACCCTTCTTCATACTTGTGCACTTCAAATATTTGTAGACTTTACTGTTACCCTACAAAAATAATAGTAAGAATGAGATGCTAGAATTACTCTGCTTTAAATATTTCAAAACAAGGTAAAACAGCCATTTTTCTAAAGAAGATTTTTGGGTAGGTTTGATGAATTTTAGTCTTTCTAGTAAAAGACTTTGCTTCTCTAAAGATCATCTGAAGGTCGAAGAAAGCAATTCTTACACAAGAAAAGAAGGAACAATTTAAATGCAGAGATGATGTCAGGTTTCCTTTTAGGTAAATGAGCTGTGATAGAATGACTAGAGTTACAATGTCGAACTTTAATTGTGTGTCAGGCTCTGTTGGATCTTTCTTGATTCAAATGGTTCAAGTAGATCTTTTTCGAGAGAAAAATTATACTGATCCAAATTGTGTATGTTACATTTTTGCAGTGGGGACTGAGGTAACAGTTCAGTCTGAACAACAGATCATCTGTCCAGTGTATTTATCTTTTCCAAAAGTCACAGAAAGCAGACTATCTTGTGTTTAAAAGATAAACAATAATTTTATTGTTAGAGCAAAGATAGTGGCTCTGAGAAAAATATCTTCTGAAAGTTAGTTACAGCCCATAATAGATATCTGGAAACACAGTGTCTTCTTTTTCTTAAAGCTGTATGTATTTTGAACATATATTATTTCAAATATTTAGATAAATTTAAAATTCCTGCATCTTATGTAAAAGCATAGCATTTCCACAACTGACAGTATGAAAGTTGATGTGTCTTCAGACATAATAGGATGGAAATCACTATTTTCAGAAAAGAGCAATTGGAAAAAAGGAAATGAGAGTAATTGCAAGAGTACTTACTAGGATACATAAAAAATAATAAAGTACTAGGATTCCAGATACCTCAATAGTGATCATACTGCATTGCTGTGAATTAGGTGTTGGTTTGATTTCCAGGACTGATGTTCTTGGGACAGAATACATACCTAAGATGTGAAAAAAGGAATAATCTGTTTCATGTTTTTATGGTTTAGTTTTCCTTGGTATGTTAAACCAAAAGCCACCATATTATGTAGAAGTACTTTTTAAAAATCAGTTTGGAGCCAGATTCCTTCTAGACTTTATCTTTGATGCTGTGTTGGATGAAGATACTGTTCCCTCACTAGCCTTACTTCTTAATCCTCAACTGATGGTTGCAAGGTACGAAAAGCAGTATTTTTTCAGGTAGCTAATTAACTGAAAATAGATAGTCTCATTATGTGTTGATTTCTCTTTGCTCTTTAACAGGCAGAAGAAATACTCAGGCGGGAGTTAGAGAAGAAGGAAACACCAGGATTATACTGCTTGCTTGGTGATGTTCTTAAAGACCACCAGTACTACGACAAGGCCTGGGAGCTCTCCAAGCATCGCAGTGCCCGTGCCCAGCGCTCCAAAGGCCTCCTCCATCTCCGCAACCAGGAATTCAGACAATGTGTGGAGTGCTTTGAACGTTCGGTGCAGATCAACCCTATGCAGGTTGGGAAATTGTACACATACAGCTTTGGTTTTAGTTCATGTGTTCAATTTTGAGTGATGACACTTTTTAAAAAGACAGTTCTGGGCACAGTTGTCAAAATAACAGTTTATTACTATTCTTAGCAAATTTTTCACCATGTACTTGGAAGCCTGGCTTAAAATGGTAGCATGAAATGAAGATCAAGTCCTTACATGCAGTTAAATCTTTGCCTGTAGAGCTCTTTCAAAGAGATTTCAAAGAGATGAAGCCTCTACAAATTAATAATTACCATCAAATATATAATGAACAAGGTATAAAGCAAAACATTTACAAGAATGGAGATTTTAATGGAAGTATCCCTTTGCACTGTCTGAATTCGCCCTGGCTTTGAGTTACAAACTCTGATCTCTGTATTTCACAATGCTCTCCAAGTGTTCTGGTCTGTCCTTCTGGAGTCACTGAGAAGCAGTGTTACACTTGTGATGACAGTAACTTCTATTGCAGCAATGCATCAAAACTGAAACCGCAGTGAAAACAGTCCTCTTGATGAGGCTGGTTTTTCTTGCTGATCTTTGCAAGCTATTCAGCAGACAACTTTTGCAATCTTGTTTCAGTTTCTCAGGCACTATATCCTATCCCTCTAAGGTTCACATGTGAAAGGTCTTGAGAAGTTAAAACAGCTTTGTGGTTGTTTATGTATATAAATTGTGTTCCTCATAGCCATTTCTAGGTCCATGCAAAAGCAGAGTATTCCGCCTTCTTTTCCCCCAAAGAACGGTACTGAAGCTGCTGTTTTAAAGTTCCACATGAGTAGCTGAATTTTTGCTTTAGAAAAATTTTAAAGTCCTCCAGCCTTTCAAGTCATTTATCATAAAGCTTTTTTATGTATTTCACTGGCATATTTTGTCCTAATGAATCAGACTTCTATTCTTATTCAAGTTAACTCCAGATAACTTTAGAATGAAAAATAAAATGATCAAAAATGCCAGCAAAATATATATTACTCAGATAGGAATTGTGTTGAAATCAAGAGGACTTCCAGATAAAAAAGGGCTTCAGAAGATGGCCTACAGGGCTCAAAACTGAGAAATATTCTGCTGAAATGCTTTTTTGTTTTGTATCCTATCCAAAGGAAGTTTAGAATGAAAGGAAATCCAAGAAAAATAGGCCTGTCCATATAGGAAAGTGAACATTTCCTCTTCTTGTTGCTTAGGAAGCTCTTTTTAAGATTCAGTTGAATTGTTTCAAACAAACAGATTGAGCAAATAGATAGTGCAAATTGACATAACTGTCTTCTAAATTCTGTCTGTATTCTGTGACTACAGAATGAATTGTTTCCTATTCCAGGGCGTCTTGTGGGTGAAAAGCAGAGTGGAAATTGATTCTAAATGCAAGAACTTTAACACAAGGAAAATCCTAATTAATTAACTTGTTCTCAGAATTGTGAATCATCAGGTGAACACAGACTCCTTGTTACAAAGAAATTCTATTTTTTCAGTGGTTATTAGAAGCCTTTTTGAAGGAAGAGATTTTTAGACTGCAGCAAGTGATTTCCCAAAATAGGTAAAGGATAAAAACATTCTCTCTCAACCCTCCTTTAATCTTGTGTACTTTTTAGCCAACTGGTCAAGAGTGAGATCTCTGAGGTAGGTGCTTGCTGTATAAGCCAATCACTGTATCAGTCTCTCGGGTATCCGCAAAGAAGGGATAGCCTTGCAGTTCAAATATACCTGAAACCCATGTTCATTAGCACTGCTGATCACAGAATTACTTGTTCCAGTACACGACTAGTGGATGACAGCATTTCCCTTGTACTTTCACTGTGAGCATCTTGCAAGGCTTGACAGACAATTCCGGAGATCAAAGAGCTTGTGCAGTCAGTTCTCCAGTGGTGAAAGTCTGCAAAAGTTCAGAAGTGAGACCACGCTGTTCTTACTCATTAGAATTATACGACACGCAGGGATTGTTTTTCTCTCACCCTTTACAGAAGCACTGTTTAACCTGTATCCTGAGCTATAAAGTCGGAATTAACCTTCAATTTCATACTTGATTGCTCATGTCTCTACCCCTGCTTTTCCTGTCCGGAAAGTTACTGACCTAAAAAGACGATGAAAGGGAGTTAATCAGATAGCAGCCATGTGGGAGTCCTGGACTTTTGGAAACTTGGTGGACAAATGAGCCTTAAAAATTTAGATTGATTAAATGTTTATTTACTATTAATACTGCCCTCTGAAATTTGAGAAACATACTTTTCTCTTCATGTGTAGTTTTTTCCTTTATTGATGAATTCATGAATCATGAAAGTGACAGGTTGACAATGCTGAAAAGTAGGTTTTTATGTTTGCCCAGGCCAGATGTAATTTCCAACTCTGTCTTCACCTATTTATCTACATGCTCCAGGGATGGGCCATCTATGTACACCCTCATAAGCAGAAGGATATCTTTCTTGTCAAACTTGTTCTTTTCTTGGTATCCTGAAGATTGCCCACCAGGCTGCCAGGTCAAAGATCAATGTCATGTGTTCGTATTCTGGGATCTAAGCTTTGAAGCCGATTAACTATAAATTTTATAGCAGTTAAGTCAGGAGCAGACATAAGTTGTGTTTCAGAGACAGGAATATGAGTCTGATCTGGAGAGAACTGTAAGAATGTTTGCTACACTTTGCAGTTAGTCTGCAGAAGTAAAAGCTCCTTACATATAAACTAACACCGTTATCCTCAACCCTGTAAAATCCCTGATTTGAAATTTTTTTAAGATAATGTTTTGGTGTTTAAATATTCACTATGATTTCCTAAGGAGAACCTGAGTTATCAGAGTTCATTGCTTCGGAACTAGTACCCAAAACGTAAGAGAATATAAACATTTAGCAGACACCTCAAGAAGTAATATGTTATTGTGCAATATAGAGTTAATGTAACTTGCTTTTCCATCTTCCTCTTCCCCACCTCTTTCCCTCTCAAAAAAACTCTCCAAGAAAAACTATTTTTTTTACCTACCTTTTTTTACCTTGGCATTTAGAACGGAGAAATGGCTGACTTTATTGCAGTAGGGTAGTACTACTTGGAATGATTTTGCAGCACTTTATAAAATGTCCTGTTTTGTTTTGACTGCATGCATTTAAAAAGCATAATGCTGTCAGAAAATGTTCTGTTAATGTACTTAGGGTTTAATAACTTTTTGAATTACAGAGCTTTTATAAAAGGTAATACTGACTAACTTTCAGCTCTTTGAGAATTAACCATGTAGCAAATCAGGAATTTGCTGTTGAAGAGCTATGGAAATTTATTTTTCTATAATTTATGCCATTTTCTATAATTTATGCCATTATTATTTAGACTTAGAATAGGCTCAGTTGGAAGGGACCGACAATGATCACCTGGTCCAACTGCCTGAGCAGTTCAGGGCTGACCATGTTAAAACACATTGTTAAGGGCATTGTCCACCTGCCCATTAAACACTTGATAGGCTTGGGGCATCAGTCACCTCTAGGAAGACTTGTTCGTGTGTGACCACCCTCTGCATAAAGGAATGCTTCCTAATGTCCCATCTAAACCTCCCCTGGTGCAGCTTTGTACCATTCCCGCACATCACACCACTGGACAGCAGTCCTGTGTGAGCCAGCAGTGAGCCCTGGAAGCCAAGAGGTCAGCGAATCCTGGGATGCATCAAACACAGCACAACCAGCAGGTCAAAAGAGGTGATTATTCTGCTGTCTGCAGTTCTCACCTTCAGCATTGTGTGCAGTTCTGAGCCCCACAATTTAAGAAGGATGTGAAGGTCCTTGAAAGCATCCAAAGAAAGGCTACAAAGCTGGAGAAAGGGCTGACTGGAAGGAACATCCTGAGAGGAGTGGCTGAGGACTTTGGGCTTGTCTAGTTTGGAGAAAAGGAAGTTGAGACATGACCTCATTGCTCCCTACAGCTCCCTGAGAAGGGGGTATGGAGAAGGGAGGTGCTGAACTCTTCTCCCTGATTGAATCTGTATGGATGAGAGGTATTTGGTTGTAACAACTAAAGACTTTACATGCAAGATTACTGAACTGGTGAAGTTCTGTTCTCTGTGCCAGACATTATATAAGTACATTTCTATCTCTAAACATTGTGATAGAAACTTGAGAAGATTGATATTCTGAAGTAGAAAGAGCTGTAATTTTGAAGTGCTTGTGTTCGGTCATTAGAGATGTTTTTTGTAAAATATGATTACCTTGAAAGACATTTCCTAGTGTTTATCATTTGACCTAATTGTAAGAGTAAAAAGTGAATGTGGATTTTTCACAAGTTAAAGCAAAATATGCAATCCCCTAAACAGCTATCCCTTTCTTCTGTAAATGAAAATGGACTGTTAAAGAGCACTTCACAAATGGTTAAGTGGTCTTTATGTAGTCAACACCTTTGTTTATCGATATTTATTAAAACTTTGAACCTGAAGTTTTTCTCTAATCAGCATACAGGATACATGTACAGCATCCAGCATACATTTTTTCCAGTACAATACTAATACAGCTGAAGACAGGTGAAAATCAACAAGAGTTGTGTGTTTGTTCATCCAGGTCAAATTACTTCTTTTGTGCTGAAATATCCATGTATATATGTAACCATTCATTTTTTCTCTCCAGCTAGGTGTATGGTTTTCTTTGGGCTGTGCATACATTGCTTTAGAAGGCTACGAAGGTGCTGCCAAAGCATTTCAGCGCTGTGTGACATTGGAACCAGATGTATGTACTTTTGAACAAACGATTCAGATGGCTTATCTAAAAGCAGCAAGGATATTTTCATTATAAACAAGCAAAGCAATAATGAAAAACTTGTTTAAACCTTAGCCCTTTGAATAAATTGGACTTGTGCATGAAAGATATATTTTTTTGTCATGAGGGATCATAAAAATACTTACCCAGTACTTAACTTTGTCCAAATATGAGTGTGTGAATGTTAAAATATATTTGAAAAATTCCTTTATTCTTGCACACATTGCTGAAACAGACACAAAGGAATTGTGAGGAGAACTAAAAAGAGAGATAAAACAAAAATTAAATTAAAATATTTAGTCCTCTAAGTAATGAAATTCTCCTGAAAAAAAAAAAAAAGTCAAGTTAATGTATGACAAGTAAATTTGTAATTGTACAGTTCAGGAGCGCAGGGAGAATGGAGTTTAGCCATTTTTTCAGGATGCAGGACATGCGTGTGTACAATGGTTTTATTTGAATGTGCATTGAGACAATGGAGGTGCCAGCGGAATTACCTGAGGAATACAGTGACAATACTTTTGCCAGAAGGCCTGTCAGCTTGGTACTTGCTTAGAGTTAATGCAACCTACTCGATAGAAACTATTGTTATTCATTCTTTTCTCTTGGGGAAAAGAATGAGAAAGCAATGAAAGGTGACACATTATTCCTTTTTCGTTATTATAAAATGAAACAACTTCCTTGGGGGAAAAAAATGTACACACGGATAACTCTGTATTTAAATGGAGTTCTTACTTTTTATATTGTTTTTTTGTTGTTGTTCAGTACAGTGAATTTACTTCCAAGTAGATACTAAAACTGGATTCACTTTTCTCTCTAGGGCTTGTATTTATTTGTATTCATATGAGCAAGCCAGCTGACTTCTCAGTGGATTAAGTGCTGTGTTTTTTATGAGTAAAAGGTGCTGGACTGGCTCTCAGTTGGAGGCAAAACCTGTCTTTATACATCTTCAGCTATAGCAGTGTAGTGACCATTTTCATGAATGAAGTCTCAGAAAAGTTTCCCAGCATGAGTTAAATGCTCCTTAAGCCTAAGGACAGCCTGCAGTACCAGAGTACATTTCATTGCAGTGCTCAGATTCTGTTCTTCAAATCATTTCCAGTTGTCACTTTGCTGAATTCAATGATGGGGCTTCTAATTTACAGCAGTGTCAGGCGAATGGCAGAAATTGTCTCTGCACATCTCTGCTGGTTTTACCTGAGGTGCAGGAAGGGACATCAGATTGTTTTTGTCCAGTAACAGAGAGTGGTGCAGATTAAGTAGCTTCCAGCTAGTGAGAAGTGATGAGCTGCTGGGAGCACTGACCTTTCCAGCCATCCCAGCTAGATCCCAGACGAGGACGCCTGTTCACAGCTGAGAGTGAAGGCAAGAGCTGACTTGGTGTATTGCAACTACAAGGCAGTTAATTGATATGTATATACCTGATTGTTGCTGATGTAGTCAGTATTATATATGTCTTTCAATTTTAATATAATAATTGAACTCCCGTGTAGAAGGTATGTGTCAGTATGTGTGATTGGCAAAATCAATGATGTTTGGCAGTAGTTTTGCTTATGTATTTTTATCAAGTAAGCGCAATGTAATTGAATAAATTTTTTCGTGCTTCTCCTTTTTTCATTCCAGAATGCTGAGGCCTGGAACAATTTGTCAACTGCTTATATCAGATTAAAACAGAAGTAAGTACTTCAAAAGCATGAGAAGATATTGCTTCCAAAACAAATAACTGATTTCCTTTTTTTTTTGACATTGAGGTTTTTATTATGATAAGGTGATTAACCCATATTTTGTAATTCTTAGCCCTTCAGTTCTCTCTCCCAGGTTGAATCACTAGTAACTATTTTATTTTATAGGAAATAGTTCTGTAGATTTTATACAGGTAGCAACCTCTCTCTACACTTTTTTCTTGTTAGAAGTATTTATGATGTAGTAAGTACAACCAGTGCAAAACATTCATAATAAAGATGAATAATAAAAATTACTTTGACCATGAAGTTAAGAAAATAGGTCCATTTCATGCAAATAATATATTCAGACCTATGTAATTTCATGGTATATGATCTTCAGTAGATTTAAGGGAAATCCAGACAATTTGGTTTTTATATACGAAAGCAGATGGAAATCTGCACATGTGCTAGCTTGGTTGTTCTTTTCACTCAAAACTAATGATTCCTACAAGAAGCTTTGACCTAAATGGACTGCCACTCTTATTTTGTATTTCAGTTCAATGTAATAAAAGTTTGCCTCGTAAAATTTAATATTTAAGAACTTTCACATTATAATTTGTCCCCAAAGAAGGAAACAAAAGAATAAGATAAATTATTTTTAGAAACCTTACTCAAAATCTGACATCAGTTTATATGGTTATGTAGTCAGGATGCAAAGTGAAAACAGAAAGAAAGAATACTAAACTTGCATAGAAGTGTAGATTTATAAACATACATAGGAAAAGTGAGAAGTAATAGCATAAATGGACTCAAGAGATTGATATGCTGATGGGAGCCAGAGGGAGGAGAAGATGATACGTTAGAATAACTACACATGGCTAAAAAGTAATAGAAATTAAGAGCTTGTTTTAACTTTTCAGTAGTTCCTGTCATCATCAGTGCCCTGAGCATACTCAATTCGTGTGGTAGTTGCTCCTTCTTTTCCATAAAGTTCAAAATGTCAGATGCTCAGTGTACTGGCATCAAAACAATCTTCTGTCTGTTAACCTGTTACAGGGCTGAGAAACTACTGAGTGTTTTGTTTCATTTTTGTGGCTGAATTTTGTTACTGTTAATCTACTCATGTGATCTAATATGCTAAGTACATACAAAACTTGTAACCTGTTTGATACAGTAGCAAAAACAATAAATGGGAGCATGTTTCTGAGCTTTTTTTTCCACAGGAGTCATGTGGAATCAGACTCTACATACAGTAAATTTTAAGTGAGTACTATGTACTGATAGAGTGTGGCCTGTACTTGCTGTGGAATAGCAAATTCTTTGATTATTTGTGTAGTCACTTCTAGATCAAGACTGTGTGTGAGCTAGTTTAACTCTCTCTCAAAACAGAGACTGTCTATTACAGAAATTATTCTTCAGAATAATTTATGTGTGGGGACACACAAATTCTTATTTTTCAAGACTGCCAACAGAAAAAAAAAATTAAAATTGAGTGAGGATTTTAAAAACAGAAAACAAAAGTAAGATATTTAAGTTAATAGTTTTCTTCTACTCCCTCAAAAAAAAATCCAGCTTTACTCCAACCAGGCTTTTAATTCAGGCCCATTCATAGATTGCACACTTGGCCAAGGCTTGGCAGAGTCTCACACAACAGACAAATATAAAATGTGTACATTTTTTTGAAAAGTGTCTATAAGCAACTTGCTAACACCCAAAGGACAGGGGTTTTGTTGATTTTGGGGTTGTTTGCTTTTTAAGACTCCACAAGTTTTGTGTATTCTGAATTTCCTCCAGAAAATTTAATTGTGATGAAAACAGACTCTATGCTTTGGTTTACCAGAAAAAACTACTCTGTGTGCCAGGAGGTCTTTGAAATCTAGGTCTCAGATTTCTCAGAGCAAACTGGGGCTGGTCCTCTGTCCTTTGTATGAAAAATTCCTGGTTTCCAAGACCAGATGATGCATTTGTACTGCCTACTGTTTCCTGTTTGGGTATGAATTGGTTTAACTGGTTAAGGATACTCTATAATTACGTGATTGGTTAAATACATAGGGGATTTGTTTTGAGAATCTAGAGGATTTTATTACATGGCAAGAGCGATGATTTGTGGAATACAATTTCTATCCCATACCTTTGGTATCTTGACTACATTTCACATTTCCATCTTACTGGCATCTGCCCTCCTGATAACTTACTAATTTTCAGGAAGATGGGGGAGGTGATACAGGCTAATCCTGCAGATGTTGAAGAGCAGTTGCAGAAACAGTACATGAGTCAGGCAGAGCATCTTCTTGTCAGAGAGCTGTGGCAGATCCGAGCTTCTGTTGTAGCAAAATCCAGAGAAGGAGCAGGACTGTATTCTTTTCTCATTTAATCATATCAAAATCGGGGTCTGAACTCCCTTAGTGAGACTGTTAATAGTGGAGGAAACTCAACAGTTGGTACATTTGTTCATCAGCATCACATCTATCAGTATATCAGAAGAGAGAGGAAAGGGGAGTGGACATGGGAAGCTCCTGTATGTGGGCTGTTCCTCTGTAGCTATGCCAAATGACCTGTTCTCTTTAATTTTTCTCAATCAGTCCACTCTCTTTGTGTGTATTTGATAACTCTTTCAATATCACGGGCTTAGATTGGCAATTATTTACATTTTTTCCTGACCAAGCTATTTCAAACTTTTAATGGTCTGGTCAGCTACTTAGATACTACCTTTTCCTGGCTGGGATATTTACACTCTCTTGGACCTTCTTTTTGAAAATCAACCAACAATTTCTTTGGGCTGTCTTTCTTTAGAGGGAAAGCACTTTTAACAACTTATTCAAGCAATATAGAGCAAATGAACTGCAAATTTTGATAACAGGTCATCTTTATATGATATTTATTAAGAAGAGATCTATTGTCATGCTCTCCTAAAGAAGATTTTTTTACTAGCCTAGGAAAGGTACACTTCAGTCTGTTAGAACTATATCATTCCAATTCTCTAGCAGAGCCATTTCAAATTTGCAAATTTATTGCAACTTTTGGCAGTATGTTTAATGCTTTAAACAGTAAGCACAGAAACTTACCAACATATACTTGAGATGGCGTTTTCTTATCGGAGAATGCCATTACTGCTCTCCTTCGGTAAGGGAATGGTCAAGAGTTGCCTGCAGTGGATGCATATGAAAAAATAAAGATGCTTTGCAACTTGGTGATGATTTTATAGGAATTGTGCTGTTCACCTTTATTCCATAACACCTTCTCCTGCCACTATGAGATGGGTCCTTGGGCAGCGCTGTTGGTGAAGGACCCCAGTAGTGTTTGGGGCCACTGACACATTTGTACTGAGCAGCGCAGCATCAGGGAACAGAGAGTGTAAGTAAACCTTTCAGCTAAGGAAAAAGACAGTTGAAAATTATGGGTTACTGTGCAATGGCTATGCATGTTTGCCATGGTCAAATGTTTAAAATAAATCACAAAAAGTTGTCAAGTAACCTTCCTCTGTGTGATGAAATAAGTCAATACCATTCTGCATCTGTCATGAACTCAGTGATTTTTAATTTTTTAATGTGTATTACAACTGCAGCATGAGTAAGATTGTTTTCTCATGGTTCCAGTTAAAAATTTGGAAAGGAGAATATTAACACAGCACAATTATGATAAATTTTTGTAAAAAAAATAATTACGAGAGCTAGGAGAAGTTACCTAGTTTAGACTACAAAGTGTACTGTTGTGAACGAACTAACAAAATAGTTTGCAAGAGAGATTAAGGGATTATCAATATTGTAAATTGCAAACAAAAGCTTTTACATTGCACTGTGTTCTGAGTGGGATCTTTTAAATAAGCAGTTTTTTACTTCATACTATGCCAATTGATTTTGGTGTAGAAATCTTCTGTAATAATTTCTACTATTTTTCTATTATTGTTTAGGATCAAAGCATTTCGAACCCTCCAAGAAGCTCTCAAGTGCAATTATGAGCACTGGCAAATATGGGAGAACTATCTTCTCACTAGTACAGACGTTGGAGAGTTTTCGGAAGCAATTAAAGCTTACCACCGGCTCATGGACTTGAGAGAAAAGTACAAGGATACACAGGTGGGGAAGTTTTCATATTCAGTCATCCTATATGTTCACTAATTTTTCTTCTGAGACAGAGAGATTGCTGATAGCTGCTGATGGTGCTTTCAGTAATGATAGTGCACATGCCAATGAAGTTATGTAGGCAAGTGGTTTAAGTTTTGGAGATTTGGATTGTAAGAATAAATATCTAAAATTAAACTGGACAAAACTGAAAACCGTTGCATCCAGATTGCACCAGACTTTGTGAAAGGACACACATGAGCCTTGCAGTTTTAATACCTATTTTTCTTTAAAAAGCAGTGCACAACCCCATCTTTTTGTATTGTTCCTGCATATCTCAGTATCAGAAATAATATAAATTATTTAAAGAAAGGGAAGCTTTTCCCATGTGTTGGAAAATTCCACAAATGATCATTTGAAAGTAAATTGAACGCATTACAGTCATAATATTGATTCTTAATAACCAGAATAAATAAAAATTAAAGAGGCATTTTGCTCATCTTTCACTGTAGTTCAGTTAGGCACAGTTAAATTTTGTGTTTGTAAATGTATGCTTGGGACAAACTCCAGAGAACCTACCTTAACAACTTCAGCTGGGATGTTACCTTGCCTGGAACCAGGTCCTGATCCAAGCAGGGTTCTGTATGCTCAGTGAAAATAGCAAGGTGAATCTAAAAGCCAAACCAAAGAATCTCTCAAGGAGAGTTGTAAAACACTTCCAAGAGCCTTTGCAAAATTAATGGACCTGGTTGAAGAGCTTATGAGCTCTTCGGGAGATTGTGTAGTACCAGGATAAGAGGAACCAGCTGCTGCTGGTCATGAATCCCAGGAGTATGTTTTGTTTCTTGTCCTATAAAAAGAGAAAAAGTAGCTTTCCTGGATCTTGGGAATTTAAGTCCGGTGATAGGGAGAGAGAGCAGATAGAATCAGTTACGATTGTGGAAACATCTCATATGTTCATGGGGAGCAGGGATGTTAAATACTTTTTTCAGATTACTTTTTAATAACAAATTGTATGTGAGTGCAATACTTGCTACTAGTAAAGCAAATCATGCACAGGATAACATTCTTTATTAATAAAATCTTTTATGTTTGCTATAGCTAAACGTTAAAAGGTCTCAAACTCTCTTGGCACTAAAGAGTGTCTACAGAAATTATGTTATATATGGTAAAGACTAGTGTGTTTGGCAGCTAGTGTATTGTAATACTGGTGGGGCCTGTCATGGAGCATCTTGTAGATGGTTGGCTTTTTTCAATGAATTTTTTTCTCAGTTGCTACTTAAAATAGGTGATCTACTGTATTATTTTAAACAGACTGACAGCTGACTAGGAATAGAAGTTTCTACATGTGTTTGCGCATTTGAGATATTTTGAGGTGGTACAGACTCCTATGTTATTAGTCACATGTTATGTAGTATATTTTATTAAAGTATTTGGGGATATTGCTTGTATTAAATTTCTATTTTTGTTGCATAACATTTTTCATCTTGTTCTCATACAACTTTTATAACTTTTACAGATGTGTATATGTGCTATCTTTCCTAAATTTTTTTTTGCATTTTAATTTTAACTTTGACTTCTGATATGTGAAGTGTTTTATGGGTTTCATTGTAACTTCTAATACAGTTGCCTCAATTAGAAGGATTTTACTAGTTTGCCAAGAAAAGCCTCAGAGCCTGATTCAAGAATTTCAGGCTTTAAACAATTATCTTACAAGGAAGAGAAGAGTATTTCCGTAGCAAAACAAAAAAGCTGATAAAAATAAAAGCTTCTGCTGAGATTGTTTACAAAGTTCACCATTAATTGGTGAGCCTCTCCTTTTTTTCAGCTGGACTGTTTTAAATAGGATGATCTATAACTATCTTGTGCAATTATATTTTAACAATGTGTAACCATGAACATGGGTAAATGGAAACATACACCATTGTTGCCATTCAACATTGTATGATCTTCTCTCAGGTTATATTTAGTATTTGTAGTCATCATAGATTTTAATTGATAGACTACTAAGCTATATGACATAGTGGTGAGAAACAAGATAACAATTTAAAAAAATTTAGGCATAGGACTGGAAGAACCAAGTTGAGTCATTGATTCCAGTTATTTGTCAAAATCAACTGCTTTTAGCATAATAATTGTTGCAGAATGCTCCTTGTGAGACTGAATGTATCAATTGCCAGTATGCAGTTGAGTATACAATTTGAAATGCCCATGATTTCTGTAGTTACATCAGACATTTTTATTTTATTTCAGGATAGTATGAAGTCATATTTTTTAATCACTGATTTCTTCTATTAACAGTAAAGCATTCAGATTCTTATCTGTGATTTTCTGTAAGGCCATTGTTGTCTTTTGTGCCAGTCTTCTGAGTACAGAACACAGATTTGGGAAATTTTGCTTATGTGCTATTCCAGTTATTTAATGATGCCATCCTTGTGGCAAAGGTTCTGAGATCATGATATCATGAAGCTTGAAGATATGTATGCACAGATTCTGCAGATAGAATAGAACAAGGAAGAGCTAAAGAGCTCTAATGAGCAACAATGCAGTAAAAGATTACAGCAAGAACTGTTTCAAAAGTCTCAGTTTGCTAGCATTGTGTGTAAATGTTAAAACCACAATTTCTTACCTTCCCTCCTTACTGCTTCTTAAAACTCGTCACATTTCCAGGTGTCTTTTAATGTTTATGAAACTGAGAAATATACCTGGAAAATCTTTGATATATGTGTTATGTAATAAAATATAAAGGCTCACTGAATTATGCGTTGTCTCGCTAGTAAATCTGTCAGTAAAAAGTACCCAAGGAGAACGCCTTACCTATTGTAATCAGTTTGGTCTCTGAATTATTGGTATGAGCTACTAAATGTACCTGAAATATTTCTGCAACTGCTGATTATACTACTTTCCACTACGTGCGTGCTTGTGGAGGCAGTCAACCTTTTTTACTTGGAATGTTGTGGTCTTGTGAATGACAAAGGTATTTTGTGGTTGGAAAAGCTGTTTAAATACACCGTTTCAGAAACCATATCTTCATTATGTGCTGTCAAAGATTATGAATACATAAGTATGGACAAAGGGTTCCACTTTGCAATCCTGTACTATTGAAATTCTAGCAGTTTTTCTGGTACTCTTTCTATCAAGTAACATCCTCATTTCAGCAGTTCGTGTTGCCAAACCATTTCTAACAAAAGGCCACAAGAGCATATTCCAAAGGGATTTTGAAAAGTGAGGGTAGGAATTAATCATTTCTAGAGCTCTACTTCATTTAAGTAGCTCACTAATGAAAATTGTCTTTACTATAAAATCCTTAATTTGGAAGGGGAATAGGGAGAACTCACAGACTGAAGATTTGTCTTTTTGGATCTGCTATCTGAGGGTTCTTTTCTTTCATGAGCACTGTCAAGTTTGATTAGTATTAGTGAAGCATCTAAAAATGGTTTGACCAAGAGAATTTTTATATGAAAGGAGTTGTTTGGAGAACAATTGTGAAATGAGAGTAACTGATTAAAATCGCAGCATTTATAAATTGCTTGGTTTATTTCTAAGGTTTAGTCTCACAGTCTCCTTTGTTCAGTTTGTAGTAAATACATTATTCACAAAAGGAAAGGAGAAGGAGGAATGCAGATGCTGTGATGTCATACTAAACATGAACTCTCTGGTCATATGGCACCCAGTTCATTAAAAGAGGTGTGAAAACCAACCAACCAACCAAAAAAAAAGTCCTCTACTGCTTGTTTGGGATCTTGGGCCAACAAAGCATTGCTTTAGTACTTTAGTATGTGTGGCAGTTTAAAATCTCTCAAGATACAATTTTAACACTTACAGCTAAAATCCGCTAAAATGCAAAGCTCTGCTACACTGCCAGTACTTTTTGATGAGTAGCACAATTCACTTGCAGTTTGAAATAACTTTATTTAACAAGTGTGCACAACCATGTAGCGTTAATGTTTCATTACTGTTTAACGGACCCTTTAATCTGGGTCTTGACACTAGTTTCATTTTAACTGCTCTAATGCCAAAGCTTACATGATGGATTACAAAATAAGGAAATTAATTATTATTATAAAAGTATAAGCAAGGTCAGGACTCTGTGGTAATAGGGATAATTGTCCCATCATTTTATAAGGAATATAAGTTACTGCTATGGTTTTGGAGGGGTCAAGAGGGGAGATGTTTAAGTCATGTTCAGATGCTACTATGATATCATTAATTCTGAAAAAATACCAAGTAGATGTATACTTGTTTTCAATTCTTCTGTTACTTAGATTTGTTTAATAGAGTTATTAGCCATTTTGATTGATTTGGGTTGTTCTGCCAAAAAAAAAAATTCTATATTTGATAAAACTCATTGTTTTTTGTGATGCATTTTAACTGAGTTGTTCTATAGAAGAAAAGTTGTTTTAGGAAATGACATATCGCAAATGCTAAACTGGGTGTGTTTTATTCTAAGTGTAATATACTTTGATACTCATAATTGTAGCGTTACTTTCTGCCAGTGAACTGCATCTTGATTGTGAGGATATACCACATTCTACTTTTACTAGAGCAGTGGTGTATTTGTAGGGTTTGCAGCTATTCACAGGTCATCTTTGAGTTAGTTTTATTGCTATCTTTATATTAATACTGCTATGAGTGTGATTTCATTGTAAGTGTTGGTATCACATGGACAAAAATGTTCAAGCATTGAAGTTGCCAAATTGACAGACTTAGAAGTTAGAAAGTACCAGCACGAAGGTGTTTGTGTAACTCTTACTGGTCTATTGTGAATGCAAGCCTTATGAAACTTCCATTTTGCTTTCATCCTTATTTCTTCCCCAGTCTCTGTGTCTCATGCGCTGCACAGAACAAATATTACTCACTTGATAAGCCACAGTTTTTCTGGGGTTTATTTTCTTCTAATTCATCATATGTTCTACTGTCTTGATTTACATTTGTTGTTTCTTGTTTTGCTGAGGAGGAAATGAGGCAAGGTGAAACTGTTTTCTGGTTTTCGGTGTCTGATTTGGGACAAGAAAATTGGTATGATGTAGCATTTCTTACGTGCAAAACCAAACTCCTACCAGCAGCTGCACATGCTCAGCATTTCTGCAGGTCAGATCCCGTATTCTCAAGACAGTGGTTCAAAAAAAAAGGGCCACTAATACTCAGTAATAATCAGTTTGATGGTACTGATTTGACTAGTCATTCACCAGAAGTACATTAAAAACAGAGATTCCCAGAGATTCCATGCCTTCCAGTTTCCATCTTATCCACTGTACACCTTTCACTTTCTGCCAGTTATTGGTCCTGTAAACAACAGTGTCCTCAATTACATGAATTAATTTGGCTCAGCCTGTTTACTGCTCTTTTTATAACTGTATTATGAGGTGAAAATACCCATAAGATACTGCACAATTTCCTTTACCCAGATTGCTTAGATTTTTGGCCTCTTTACCTTCAGCAACATAGAATCTTATAGATGAAGTTTAAATCAGTTGAATTACTCCCTGTATTTCTTAGTAAATTCCTTACTTGTCGTATGGTGCAGCCATTAATAGAGACCAAATATTACAGATAACATTATGTATACTGATGTTGATTTGAGCTGAAAGAAAAACTCTCTCTTGCTGCTTTTTAAGGTGCTGGCTATTCTGGTCAGAGCGGTAGTGGATGGTCTGGCTGATCGTGCTGGAGAGGTATCAAGTGGATTGAAGGGGAAACTGCAAGAGCTCTTGGGCAGAGTCACTTCACGAGTGACAAATGATGGAGCAATCTGGAGACTTTATGCCCAACTTTATGGAAACGGAGAGAATGGTAGTAGTGAAGATATAGAAAAGGTAAAAACTATAGTGCTATGGTAGAACATTTGTGCTCTTGTTCCAGACCTGTTTTGCTTTAGTGTTTTTATAAGCTCGTTGTATTGTCTTCATGTTCCTACAGCACACATTTTTGTTACAACAGGAGCAAGATGTTTTGCATCAGTTTTTTTGGACTTGAAAAAAAATACCTCCTTTTTTTTACCAGTGTTTCATTTTAAAACATCCCATCACAGCTTATGTGTATTGTCCTGAATTTGTATTCTGAAACTTTTCTTGGCAACAATCTAATGTCTATAATCAAATGATGGTGTGGGTTTTGGCTTTGTTTTTAATTGAAATCTTTGATTCTGAAGATAGGATATTGCAGCTTCTGAAGAAAAATGGATCTTAAAGGCATGATCCAGTAGTGGCATAAGCCATCTGTGTTCTTTACAGTCACTAAGGGAAAATGCACTTAAAATCATCTATACCACAGAGTACCCAGAGTAGAAATATTTTGTCCTTAATTAGCTCAAAATGAAATTAAATAATGGTATTTAATTCTTAGTCTGTTGAACCATTGGTTTCTCTTTACCATTCACTGGTTTTGCTATGTTAACTTCCATTTCTTGTCTTTATCACCTCCCAAGGAATTAAGTTGATTGCATTTCCAGAATAATCACCCTGCACCGCTGGAAGTGTTTACTTTGTTGTATGCTGGAGTGCACTTTGCACTTGATATTAAATTTCAAAAAGTTCAAATAGCCTTGCACAGTTCAAAAATAGTTATGGGTTATCAGATCTTCACTGAAGTTGAAAATACACAAGGTCAGCATTCAGTATGTGTTTACTAATTGGGGTGTGCCTTTGACTTGGGCAAAAAATGTCTGTCTGGAGGATTGCTTGATGTCAAGCAAGGAAGATGGTTAGGCTTACAAACTGTATTCCTGTGTGCTTAAATTAATAATCATTTGTGCCTTGCTCATTGTCCCTTTGTGAAAGGCCTTGTTTAGTCATTGCTGGTGTCCATTGTACCTCCAATTCCTCCCTTTTGTCTTCCCTATTTTTCTTTACAGCTGAACAGTAAAAGGGATTTGGCCTATTTAGAATGCAGAAATACAGACACTGCAATATCCTGTAATATATCCTCAAATTCTTACTCAGACATGCAAAACAGCAGAGGCCCTGTCTATACTATAAATGTAATCATTTCAGAATCTGGTTACATCACGGTATTTTTTACTAACCCAGTTAAAAACATGGTTTCAATTTGTAGAGTAGACAGTACTTTAACTGTGCTTCCTAATCAGACTGGTTATGGAACACACTTACAGTCTAGCTTGCCCTGTGAGATGGAATGATGTTTATAAATACTTAAGGTATGCTTACATGTGTATCCAAATATCCTGGTATGACAGAAGCATAGATACAGATCACAAAAGAGCAAAACTGCCTACAGAATATATTAATTTGCAGAAATTAATTTGCAATACAGCAAATAATCACTGATTTCTGATATCATATTATGAAGTAAAAATGATAAAACCAGTATTTATTTGCTTTTCTGCCACAAGCACCATCATGGGTCAGTCAGTTTTCCACCCACATTTATTAGGTAAAAGGTCGATGAATTCTAAAAGGCATTGTTTACTATACTGTGGCATCAAAGGACAAAGAAATGGGAACGGACCTTTGAAAGTGTCATGTACCTCCTTACAAATGTAGGGTTTGCTCTTTACTCCATACCCTTCCATTCTGCACCTTATTTAGTGCAGGTTTAATTATATTTAATCAATTTTGTTCCTAACATTGCTTTTGAAAGAACAATCTTGTATGTCTGGCTATAGTTAAAGGGTAGCTTGGTTCCTGGGGTTTTTTTATTTTTCTATTCTGCTGATTTCTCTGATGCCACATGAATCACTAGACCCTACACTTACAATACACAACAGTGCTTTGTGAACTGAATCAAAGTCAGACAAGGTTCGCAAGTTAGGAGTGTGCAACTACTGAAGTGTTGGGTTTGTGGTTCTGTTTTGGGTTTTTTTTTCCTTTAGCTTAGCATATATTTACTCTCACACTTCAATATATCTGAACTGCCACCTCATTCAGTACTTCTTTCTTCCTTATGCTGGACTCTGTCCAGTCCACACCTTTCCCACTGAGGAATCTTTCCAGCCTTCAAGTTTCCTGCTGATCCATCCCAGGCTATGAATCCGTTCTATTCCTTGAACTTTCCCCAGCTCATAACTGTTTCCTTTCAGAATAAATCCAGGTTCCAGAAGTGCAAACAAACAGCCCACAGGACTTCGAATTCTTTCCCCTCCTTGACATCTGTCAGCGAAACCCCCCCAATTTGCTGCTCTGACTCAGACACATGCAGACTGAAATCAGACTGCTGTAAAAACTGTTGTTCCTTCTCTTGGAAATTCTTGCCTCTGCTTGCCAGAACTACTAACAGTATAACCTAGGTTATTATGAAAAAAAATTAATTCACTCTGGTTTGACTTAATATCCCTTTACTGCCATTTACAGCAGCATGAACAGTTCAGTCACCTGTGCCATAGTGATTGGAACTCTGGTTGGAGAGGGAAGGCGGAAGCTTCTGGGGTGACAACCCCCGAATTCAGAAGTCTTTACAGTGCTCATGTATATGTACCACACAGAAATTTTTTTATTCTTTTATATTAAACTTTTTAAAAAGGTAACTGGAGAGCTGTCATTGAACCAAGCCATGTTACTTCTGGCATGTATTTGTTTCATGGTTTTGCTACTGTAGAAAGAAAACAAAATTCCAAAAGCAAAAATTAATGTATTTGACTGTAATTTTTCTTTTTTTTTTTCCCCTTAATGGGACACTGCTTCCATATTGTTTACAATTTTTTTCCTGAAAACACTGAGAACCACAGCAGTATGGCAACTAATAGCTACATCTGGGAAATACATATTCCCCAAGATTATATGTACAGGAAGAAAGCTTTGATGTATTCAGTTACAATTTTTTTAGATATGAATTTGGTGTTTGAAGTGTGAATGCAAGTATTTTTCTGTTTTTCATGTGCATTTAATTATGATGACTTGGCAAACATAGGTCACATCCATCAGTCTAGACAGATTTTTAAAAGAAGAATTAGACACGTGTTACTTTATATGCTTCTCATACTTGAGCTGCAATATTGGTGAAGAACATCTGTGTTACAGCTGGTGCTTACTGCTGCAGAGAAGGACACTACTCCAACTCACAGGAAATCAAGTATAGTAAAGATAGATTTATTTTCTGTGTTGACCAATAATTTCATAGGTACTTAAAACTAAATTAGTCTCCCTGTTGGTTTTCTGACATACTGATAATTTTTTTTTCCTCCTTGCAGTCACTGCAGTGTCTCACTAAGGCACATAAGTGTGAAATTCAATCAAGTGATTGGGAGAAAGATGTTTCTTCTTTTAAGGACGTTGTGAAAGGAGCCATAGAGATTGCACATGGTATGTTCTACCTGAAAAGAAATTTTATTTTTCATGAAGAGTGGAATGAATATTTATTAAGCTTAGTGGCAAAACAATATTCTACTTTACCTGTTGTATTTATTCCTACTACTGGGAGTCCTGTAACAGAGAGTGTCATCCTGATACTGCATACAAAAATATACTTGGAATGAGGCAGAAATTGTTTAGGGTGAGTCAGTAAACATGTGACTGGTAAACATGGAATCAATTAATTTCATGATCTAGCAACTTCATAATGCAAGTGAAAATGCATCTGCAGTTCATCTTAGTCCTCAGATCATTACATCAATTATTTGATTGAGTGTGCCAGTCAGGAAATGAATGAAACTTAGTAAGATTATTCCCTATTCTGTAATACTTACGTATTAGAAGGATACAGATACTTGCTGAGTTTAAAGTTATCTTATCAAAATTACTTGCCGCTTTTTTTTCCTTTGTGTTTCTCTTTGGGGCTATTATATATTAAATTTTCTGTGGAGGGTATCAAGATCTTTAATTAAATGTTTTTGTTCAAAGATTATTGCTAGAGTGGTAATGCTTTTCCATTTTGGGGTCCTTCTGTGTTTGGATTCTAGTGGCTATAAAATGCAGCAAGAATAAATCTAATCATCAGGAAGCTTTGCAGATCCTTTCTTCAGCTCGGCTCAACTTGCGTGGCTTGTCATCCAAGGCAAAGGTAGGAATGTTTAAAAGGTAGGAATTTTTGTTTGAAATCTAGGAATCTTTGTTCTGTTGCCAGAATTTCTCTGTTTTGAATAATTATAGATCAAATAATACGTGCCTATCTCAGTGCATCATCAGGTGGATATTCATCTCTATGCTGTTAAGGATTGTGGTTTTAAGTAAATTTTTATTTCCCTTCTTCCTGCTAGGCTTTAGTTACAATACTAATATAAGAGTCAGCACTGACATTTTAGAGTAAGGTAGAATTTTACTTTAAATATTGGGCAAACAGGTTTGAATGTTAGAAAGCAATCAGTCAATTTGAAGACCTGTTTTTAATGTGAGTAGTCATGGGAGAAGCTGGGCAGTCTCTGAAAGAATGGATCTAAACCTGCAGAAATGACTAAAATGTGTCAGGATTGCTTTGCATCATTTGGAGTGTTTTTAAAAGAGTTATTTATTAAAATAACTGATTTTTAATCTGGTTTTTGTGGATACCCTACCAATTCAGATATTAATTACTTGAAAAATGTCATCATGTTTGAATCATACATTTTCTCTTAAAATACACATCATGTCTTAAAGAGGTGTTCTTCCTGCCTGTGAAGGGCTGTTAGCAATTGTGAATCACATAACTTAAGTTTCACAGCATGTGTTACAAAGTGTTAAGTCATCATCAGTATGCTAAATTTGACTCACTCTCTCTTAAGTCCTTTAATTTTAAGGGTAAAAGCCTAGGAAAGTTGCATAAACAGACACAAGCTGGATCTGTAACTCTGCTTATAAATACAGGCATAGGTAAGACTTCAGAATGTGTTGAAAAGAAAGACAACATATGTTGCCTGTTACTCACAAAATAAGATTGTGGGTTTTTTAAGAAAAGGTCCATAGACTGAATATTGCTGTAGAGAAAGCACTAAGTGGCTTGAATTATATTAATATGAGTACAGGTAGTTTATATTATGAAAGATCATGCAATATCTGAAAGATTAAAAATGTATCAATGTAGTAAATTATATTTTAATTTCCAAAGGCATTAATTAAATGAACATCTATTGGCCATTATTGGCAGATAATGATTTTATGGTACTTCTGAGAAAACTGTCATATTAGAAAGGAAGCATTTTATGTGACCTCACTGGTTCTGCATCCCTTCCAAGATGCCATCTTATTTTTAATTTGAAGTCATATTGAATTTTCAAAGTGTGTTGTATTTTAAAAACTCAGTCATCTTCTGTCAGATCCTATGCACGAACAGGTTAGCACTGTTTATGCCTGTCCAAGTTTGACTGCATCTCATTTTGCTGCCCTGTGTGTCAATATTAGTGTGGAATTCTTCTTCCATTTTTAATTTCAATTGAAAAAAGCACTTAAAAATGTGCTAAGAGCAGACTCACTAGTTAAGATTTCAGAAGGAATAAAAGAACAGTGAAAATAACTTTTATAAGATAAAAATCCAAGATTCTGTGGTCAGGATATGCAATTGGAACAAAGCAGTAGAACAGATGAAAAGACTTCACTGCTTCTGGGATCTCCATCTCTGCATGTTTGAGCTCCAGTGTTGTGTCAGACTCATGAAGCACCCACAATCTGCTGAAGGCTGCAGCTCAGAAATGTGCTGCTAATGGGCTTTTTTCTGTACAGAGCCTTCTGGGCAGTCACATGCTATGGCAAATAGCACAGTGGGCTCTCTTCTGGTCCTTGCCCCCATGCATCATTCAGATCTGATAGGTGGGGTCTTTGAAAAAGAGAAGGGTTATGGAGATGCATTGTAAATGCATGAAATGTGGGCAGCGTTTTGGGGAAACATGGGGCACAAAGCTTGAAGAATGATGGTGCTTGAAACTTCCCCAGGCTGTCTGTAGTTGAATAGATCTCTCCAGCCGTGTGTGGGGGAAAAAAAAAAAAAAATAAACAAATAATGATATCATCCAGATTTATTTAGCTGTCTTACCAGAAAGAACCAAACTTTTCTGCCACAGTCCCAGAGTGAGGTTTTTGGGCTGCAAGTCAGCGAAGTTCCTGTAGTTGTAGCATGAACATGTTCCTATTTTTGTGTAAAATGTTCCTTACTTCAGTGACAACGCTGTATTGAGGCACACTGAATACCTTGGTTCAAGCCGTTTAAGTACATTTTTGTTTGAATACGTATCTGTATTGTCCCATTATGTTTTGATGATATAATGATGTACAGATGTACTCCAGAGCAACTTTTGTTTTCTTGTTTTTGTCTCAAATGTTGGCTTTGTGTTTGTATCAAATGAAGTGTGAATCACTCTGCCGTTACATAATGAAGTGGAACATATGTTTGGGTGTCCCCCATTCCCCATATTTCTGTGTAGTGGTACCTCACACAGCCTCAGTATTAATTGATGAAGATTATGATTGCTCATGAGTTAGCTGGTATTCTGTTTCTGTTGTTGTCTTAAGGTCTTTAAGAACCATATTTTTATTACTCCGTAGTGTTTTGTTTTCTCTGGTATAACTTAATTACACGCAGGTGAATGCCTCCACCCGTGCATGTCTTGACATCAAATGTTAAAAAAATATTTATTTGAGGTTTTGGAGAAAATGAAGCAACAGAATATGACACTAGGGTAAATAGTCATTAAAATTCATGACTAATTTATCAGCAGGTGGGCTTATAAACTGCAGTGACACAATGTGAGATGCTCTTCTAGTTTGAGTTTCATGAAAAAGTCCTTTACTTCCAGTGTAATCAGGAGCCAGCGTAGGCAGTCAGGTCAGTGCAGAAACCCCACATCCACAGGAGGATTTGACCCTTTTGGGACAGTATCAGGTGTGTGGCACAGATTTCAGGTCTATATGCACGATATGTGCCTGTATGTGTGTGCATAACTTCTGTTTATTAGCCACCAAATTGCCTTTTCTTAGAGAGCGTTACCATCACAGTTTACAGAAGTGTGAAAAGCAGTATAGGGATGATGATCTTCCTGTATTTTGTCTCTGCACTGAAACAGAGAAACTGTATGTATCTTTTAAAGGTATTTATTTATAAAGTACTTACAAGTATTTCTTTTTGCTGTGCAGCAACTTTTCATAGATGTAACAAGTAATGAGGTTCACCGTGAGATAGCTGATGAGGTGACAGCTATGGACAACATGATTGCTGAACTTCAGGAGCTGAGCAACCAGCTGAGAGACCAGTGCTGACATACAGACCAGATTTCAGGGCAGGATGACAATAATGACATGTTTCTTTTGCTACCACTTTTGCTGATGAAATGGTAACAATTCTCAGGCAATGACACTCTCAATAAACATTTTTCTGTACAGTGCTGTTTTTGTGGTGAGCTTTTTTCAGAGTTCAGGCTGCTTTTTAAGATTCTTTCTTACCTTGTACCACTGTCTTACAAAGTTGCGTGTTCTGGTTCTTCAGCCCCAAATTTTCTGGAAGAGAGCTGCTGATGTTTGTAAGGTGATTATCGAGGATTAGTTCTGCCTGCTAGTATCCACCTTGGTGCTGGGACACTGCAGGATGCCCCACCCAGGTGGGGGAGCAGGGCAGGTGCTTGTCTGGAGGAGATGAAGAAGCAGGCAGCAGAGATGGGACCTGAGCCCAGCCTATTTCTGATTTTAATTCAGTGTTAATTGCTTACAGGGTGGGAGTGGGGTCCTCAGAGCAAAAATTTCATCTTTTTTGTTCTTCTTGTAATACAGTTAAAGTAGAAGCCTGTTTATTGCATTAGGATCTACAAACAGTTATTACTTAAAGCAGTATTGATTTATTCAAGATACATAACTTGTGTCCCATGGGCAATAGACTGGTACTCATTTGGGCCTTTTATAGGCACGGGGATTTCACCCTCTAAGGCAGCAATAAAACTGCAGTCTGATCTAGAATACTTACATCTGACTAGACCCAAGTGAGTTATTTTCATCTAGACTATTTTGCATGGTTTCATTTTTCAGCATCTTTGCTACCACTCTTCTTAAAATAAGGGTTTTTTTCAAGGTTTTCCAGAAACCTGTGTGAAATAATTCCCTCACTTACATGGTTTTGGCATGCTCTTCCCTATGAGAATGATGTGGTTATTTATATTTTGGGTTTGTACAGTCTATGGTATGATCTGCTGCTGAATGGTAAGAGTTTTCTCCTTGAAGAGAAAACCAGAAGGTACAAGTAAACCAAACAATTATTTGGATTTGAAGCAGCAGTACATGCATGTTATTTTGGTGCATGAAGGGATAGACCATCTTGACACCTTTGTAAAGCTATGTATCTTTGTAAAGCTCCTTAGAATGGAGAATAAGTTATTTAGTGACAGTATTTAAACATGAGGTTCCCGCAGAAATTGCCATCTTAGCAATAGGTTTACCTGCTAGTGAAGGACAGTTGGCTCCAAAATACCTCTTTGTCGAAATTGTCCAGAAAGAGAGAAGACATTGGAGCTTTTGCAGAGGGAATTTGCTTTAGCTGCTCCCAATTTGCTCATACATATAATGAAGAGTCCACCTGACCGGAAAAAAAAAAAAGGCTGAGAATTTTGTGACAGACTGGCACCACTACCATCTTTTTGATATGTCATTATGTTTTAATATGACTTAACCTTATTCACTAAGGGAAAAAAAATACTATTTTGTTCCCAGCACTGAGTTTTATTGGGAAGAAAGGGTTTAGGTGTGGAATAGTTCTGTGGCAGAAAAACGTTCCAATTTTGTAGTAATCTTATGGCAAATTTTAAACCAGGATTGTATGCCACGATTAGTTTGGAAACATGAGATTTGAATTCTGTTGTCTTGATTTAAAAGATGATAATTCTGTTCAGTCTGCCTGAGACACTTTTATAGCTGAAGTTTGGTGGTGCAGAACTTGAAGCCAGATCCATTTTTGTGTAATGGTTTCTGCCTAGCGTTTAGAAAAGATAGATGGGAAGTTCACAATTCATGTGGAATATTAGAAACGTCTTGAAAAAGCCTTTAAGTCCTTTCTCTTTGATTTTGTTCTTTTGGAAATTGTTATTTCTTTGCCTAAGATGGTCAAGTGAAAAAGTCATTCTGCTCTTTCAGTGTCTTTTCCTTGCAGTGCTTCACATGTTTTCTCAGCACAGATTTTTTCCCCATTTGAGCCTCCCTGCAGATGCATGGAATGTAAGCAACTTCGCCTTTCACCTCATACAGGGAAAGCCTAGTGTCCACAGAGAGGGTGTTCCTGAAGAGTGGCATGACTAGTGGCATGACAGCACATCAGTTTTCCTGTCATAATTAATGTAAGAGAGGGGAGATGTCTGCAGAGACTTACACATACGCAGCTTAAATATGTACAGACAATATACATGGTGTGGAAAATGGCAAGGCAGGAACAGACTCATCATTAAGGAGTCTGACTTTTCAGAGTAGATAACGATGCCAGAAGACCTCAGCCACTTTATCCATGAGGCTGAACACCTGATGTAAGTCTCTCTACCAGGTATGTACTTGATACCTCTTTCTTTGTATTGGTGGTGTTTTCATCTTCCTCAGGTACAAGGTGAGCCCATACTCCTTCTTTGGAGATCGTCATGGTCCTTTTAAAACTTTCCAGACACAAAAGCCATGTCAGTTTTGTATGGTACTGATTTTCTGTGCTCATGCCAGTAGCATTCGGTTCAGAATAGCTTTAAGAGACCATTGTCATGAAGACAATGTTTCTATAAAAGCTCTGGCTGTCAAAAATAAGCTGGCTAGTATTGAAAGAGGAAGGAACATTTCCTAAACAGACCTCAGACTTTTCAGATCTCCATCTTATGAGGAGCATCTGTCATCTTACTTGGATCACTCTCATGACAGCTGTAGAATCCTCGAGTCTTGCAAAACTGGACAGTCCTTTCCTGATACAGTTGTCACATCTGCAAATACCTCTGTAACACCTCTGTTATTTTCAAGAGCTCCTTGTACAGCACATGCTACCGATTATATATTAATTAGTGTAGCATGGACTCAATTAAACAATATCTTGCAGGAATGGCTTATAGTTCACAGCAGAACTTCAGGTACTTTCTAATATTTTCTGTCTTTTTTGCTTTAGAAGTGTTGGGGTTTCCCCATTTTGACATCTGTCTGTCATTGGAGCCAATTTGGTGTGACATGGAGGTAAAACGGATGAGTCTAGAATTTTTCAACTTCTGCCGACCCAGACAGGGAAAGCAACTGTCTCAGAGCTTTGAAGATGAGTATAAAGGCAGGAAGCATGATGTATGAAAAAGAATTTATTTCTGTGGCCTGAGAGGGTTTGTTGTCATGTCTTTCACCTAATATGGTTCAACCTATGATGTATTTTCAGCCCCTGGTGGTTAGAATCCAGGGAAGGTCTTCTGATTCACCCAGAGGGCTGTGTCGGGCCGGGTGTGGTACTGAAGTTTTTTTGGGGGTTAGGACATTACTCATGAGCTGAAGTGAATGTTCTTAGGGCTGGTGGGGCCCACACTGACTCAGGCAGGTCATCCTGCGTACAGGCCAGTAAATATTGTGTTCCACATCCTCGGTGTTCTTCCACCACACTGACACATTCAGAAAGGGGGCAGCTCTCATCCCATCATTATGCAGAGCTCTGTACCAAAAGAGAACCCTGTGCTTTGGAAAGAAATAAAGCTTTGAATAATTTTTCAGTTCTAAAAATGGTACATGGTTTATATCAAATAAAGAGGACACATTTTCAAGTTCAGCTTTCGGATGTGTACTTACATTGGTTAAAACTACGCCTCTTCAAAATAAGACAGAAAAACCCTAGGTATTAATTTTATCCTGCTTTGGAGAAGCTGTAAAGTCTCTTTGAAATTATTTTGACTTAGCTCTTCTGATCAGTATTTCTGTCTCAATATCAGTGACTGACAGTACAGATGGACATAATGTATTTCAGTAGATAAAAGGAAGCTAAACAAACTCATGCTATTTCTAGAGCAACACCAATTAAAATAATATATAAGTACCTATTTTTTTTCTTCATCTTCTTTCATGCACAGCTCTGTACCAGAAGTGCATGCAAAATAGGGAAGAGGTAACAGCTGATAGAGTGCAACTTGGGTTCTCTGAACTTAAAAAGAAACAGGAACTTGATGGGAAAAACCTTATCTTAAGAAGAAAAAATTGCCATCGGCTGTATGGAGTTATTTTCACTGTGGTTACTCAAACTAAGTGCTTTGTGTTTCAAAAATTATTTCAAGAAATGAATAATTTTTGTTTATACTGTGTCTATATACTTGTAAGCACATATGTTTGTATATACATATGTATATATGTGTAAACATATGTATAAACATTCACATATACACATTTATAGATTCTTGTGTCTGTCAAAGAAACAGCTGTTAATTCTGAAGGTGAGAGAGGTACATTTACAGAAAGGTGGATCTCATGAAAGCTGTATACATTACAGAGACTGGAAATCAGGGCAGATGTAGAAAAGTCATTCCTTTACACTTTACATGATGTGTTTCAGACATAAGACTGGAAAACGAAGTGAATTTCACAAGTGAATGGCAATAAAATATTTATGTTTATGCCATTGTAATACTGCAGTAGGGATAGTTCTTGCAGCATTCAGGAGTACTTAAAAATAGATAGATTTCAATTGACCAGTAGCTTATTCAGGCATGTGCTCAGATATAGTAGCTGCATTAGACAAACATTTCCACTAATCCTTCAGCTACACTAATAAAAGTTATCCTTTATGGGCTGAATGTAGTAGCACAGAGTTCTCTTTTTAACTATTAACATCCTTCAAAGACCAAAGTCTAATCACTGCTAGTGACAGTATTTGATTTTCAACAAATGAGTTGAAAATTGGTAACTCTTAGCAGCATGTTGTTAGAATTCCTTACCGAAAATGGAGACAACCTTGCTTTTGGAAGCAGCTTATACACTGTAGCTAAAGTGGATTTGTTTCAGCTCTTCAAACAAAGAAAGCAATCAGAGAACAACAGCTGTCTTGTTGGACATTTTGGGTTTTTTGTTTTACTATTTTTATGGCATTTGTCCTTTCACTTGCACTTTTGCACTTTTCACTTTCTTTTGTACTTTTGATTCCATTGTTAAGGCAAGAAAAGTAAGTTTTCAGATCAGACTGTCTTCACTGAGCTAGACAAGGATGGCAAGTAATCACTGCTCTTCTCTGCTGGGGTAGATGGCAGACCTGTTACAAATTTAATCCACTAATACTGATATAAACCTAAAATAGGTCTCTGGAGCAACAGAATGGTTTAGGATTAAAAATCTGTGTTAAATAACTCTGCTTTCTTCATAGAAGTGTTTGCCAAGTTAACCTAAGTATAAATGTCCATTTTTCTGGTTCCCGTTTACTCTGACCTGAATGTTTTTTCAGAGCACACCAAGAACCTTTTAATCACCAGTGATGTCATATATCCCTTCTCAATTTTTTTCCTATTTATTTTAAACCTCAGTGACCTGTGAGTCAACAACAAGAGTTCCTGGCCAAAAATCAGTGTAATGAATCAGGCAAAGAAGTACCTGCCAAGAGCCGTGCAATGGAAAGCTGGGATTAAAAGCATGAAGATCTTCAAAACTGCAAGTTACCCTATTAATGACATCACTGCTGAAGTGAAGCAGCTAAATTTAAGTAACATTTAGAAGTTAACCCCTACAATTCAGCTCTTTTCTGCTGTCGTATGTAAATGAGCATCTTATTCCTTCTGTGTTAAGAGCAATCATTCCATCCACTTCCAAGCATTTTGCCTGCTAAGTTTTCAGTTTCCGCTCACTGGAATTGTGATCCTACGAGCATGAAAACTACCTTGTGTTTCTTTCTCTGTCCTCTCTGGCATAGAGTTGACTTGCATCTTTGTGATCTCTCAACCTTCTGCTGATTTTGTGACCTTTGGTCTCCAGAAAAGCACCCCTAATTTTTATAGATTTTTAGATGCTTCTGCCTCACAGCATTTAATTTTGTCCCTTTCCAGCAGTACTACTCCACTGTCCTGTCCATGTTATCTCTCTTCCCTGCTTCTCTAAGTTTTGTCTATGAGTTCTTGATAGGAAAGATGCTAGCAAGGACCTTAAGATTGCAACTACTGTAGAGACTAGCTGGCAGCACCATGAAAAATTTAATTTCAATTTGTAGTGAGATGATAGTTACTTGAAGGAGTGGGAAAGGCATTTTACCTCTCTGTCTTGGCTGAGCCCCTTGGGGATGAGACAGAGGGCAAGGACCTTTATGTTTAAGGGGAGTAAAGAGCCCAGTGAGTGTTTACCAGGAAACTCAGACTATGGAGGAAGAACAGCAGCCCAGAGATGGTAATGATGGTCCTTATGGAACTGCTGAAACAAGGAAAAAAAGATTAGCATTCTTCATCAGACAGGAAGGCACAAGTCTTTCCTTAGCAAAAGCTGGAGCAGTAAATAAGCAGACATACATTGCCAGAGGGAGATGGCAGACCAGCCAGAAGTAACAGATGCAGCTGGAGAGAAAACTAAGTCACAGTTTGGCAATAACCCAAAGTTAAAAGAACCAACTTTCAGGCACAAACACCAGTGTACTGCAGGACTTGTAATAGCCCATGTGGTTTGAGGGTTTGTGTCTGTTTGGGAATGCTCCAGAGGTACCTACAATTTTTTTTTGGTTGCTTTATTTGTAGCAGTCCATCTTCCATGGTTCAGGTTTTGCTATTGTCAATACGATCACCTCCTGTTTATGGAGATTTTTGCTGTGACTGTAAATTCTATACAGTCCTAAAGCCAGGCATAGGGAACACAGCTTCACTCAGTCTGCATTTTCTGTTTGCAAGTGAAAAACAGGCAAGTAGTTCATAAGCTTGGCAAGCTTTTAAAATCAGATAATTTCTGTAAACTTACTGTCATGCTAAGCAGAGGGGTTTTTTTGTAGCTGAAGTACATCTTGCATTTGGTCTGTACTTTACAAGGGCTTTTACTGCTGTAGTAATCTCTAAGAAAGCTGATAGGCGAGCAAAGCCTGTTGTAAAGAATCGATGTAGAATAACTTACACAATTTCAAATACAACTTTAAATTGAGTCTTGTGTAATTTATAAATTAATGGAGGAAGGAGAAAAAAGTAACTGGCGTCTGGAAGCAATGTGGAGAAGTGAAGTCCATAAAATGAAATTAAGCAACGACAGTACCGAGGACACACAGTGTTGTGATGCTGTTCAGAGGTGACATGGGCAGTGAGATACTCGCTGCTGGCTGCACATGCTGTTTCACTGCAGAAGGGGTTGTCAAATATAATTCAGATTCTGATGTGTTCCTAATCAGAACTATAGCAAACTTCTGGGCAGCTCTTAATCAGGAGGATTGGCACTGAGGTCAGTAGGATTTTTCCAAGTTTCCTGAACATCTTGGATAAAAATTCAGTCTCCTGAGGTTAAGCCTTTGCTTATCCTGTTTGCTTGGTATCTTGTGCCAGTTATACTCTTGAATGCCTCACTCTCTTGGATAACACCGAGAGTTTTCTGCTTTGACTGGGTTACACCAACTACCTAATTGCTATTGCAGACCACTCTTAGAACACACAAGTACACACATATCTTGCTTGTAGTGGTCCTTCCTCCACCTCGAGGCAAAGCAAAGCACTCTGGAATGTTCTGCTTCATAAGATGACATGTCTGAACTGTGGGTTTTTTTTTTTTCCAGTTTATCATTCCTGCACATGAATGCTCCCACCTGCTACTGCAGTCTTTTAGTGCCTGCTGCATAATATCACTGGCTGTAACCAAGTCTCTTGTTGATATCATGGGAGCTTTTGATTTATGCTCTTTCAAGCATTGTGCCTGAGGCTAAATTTTAGAGTTTCCGGTTAAGGTTTTATTATTTCCATGAGCTTTAACTGAGTCAAAAAGATATCAGTTTTGTGAATACTGTGGTAGGGTGATATGTTTGTTGGTTTGGTTTCTGAAAGGAAAGTTTGGCCTTTTTTTTCCTAAAAGCAGTGTTGTTTTGCTGGCAATGCCTTTAGTTGAGTGTTTGATGCTACGTGAGGAAGTCTGGGGAGCTGAGCCAAGAAACTTTGGAAGGTATTTAGATCTTTTCCGGACATCATCTCATACATTCAAACTAGAAAATTTTTTGCACGTTGCAATTTTTTTTATTTTTCATACAAGTCTGCTTCTTGTGAAAGTGTTGGGAAAGCAGTGAAGGTAGCTTGCTCTGACAGCAGTAAACACAACTGGGATATAGGGTCACATCCAGCCTTCCTGTGTCTTGGATATAGTGCAGATATGCTCACCTTCAGAGACATAAATCGAAAGGAAAACTGGTATCCTCCCTTATGCTGCTTCTTGCCGTAATTATATTTCTACAATAAGGCTCTGCATCAGTGAAAACTGATTTGTTTTATGAGATGGCAAGGTAGTATCTGTGCAGACAAGAAATTGCTTTTGAGTTACTTTAAGCATTCATGCCTTGATTTATTGCCACTGAAATTTAATCTAGGGTATTTTGTGTTTTTCTTTGGACTTTCTCTGTGAGAGTTCTAGTGAAAATATTGCATCACCACTTCAGGAATGGAGCAGCAGTGTTATTTTGATCTGTCAAATGCAGAGGCCATGAACTTCCCCTGAGAAACTCAGTGAAATAGCCTTTCTACTCACTTCAGGATTTGTAGTGTAAAGAATGCTTCCTAAAACTGAGGCCTCTCAGTTTAAAACAGTAGCTCTCACAACTTCTGCATACGAGCCTGATTTGTTTGCATATTCTTGTTGGATGGAGTGGAGACAAGTTACTTCTGTGTGTGTAGATTTATCAGGACAAAAGCCAGCACTTTAGTAAGAGCAGTATCCTTGAAAAAGTAGTGATCCTTCAAACTTACTTACACATTGTCTTGTCAGATCTTAAATGTGCCTTTCTACAAGCTTAAATGTGTTTAGGCTTTGTGAATATTTCAAAACCAGTTTGGAAATTAGTTAAAAATAAAAAATAGAGATTTAAGAGGAAAATCTCTGAAATAATACTAGACATTTTAAACATATTAAATCCCCACAGCAGTCGTACATCTATTTGACAGAAGCTTAAAAATAACCTTGGCTGTAATGCTTGGCAAAATTGTGTGTGTGTGAGGGCACGTTTGTGTGCGGGTTTGTGCCTTTTAAAGGTGAACAGTGCTAATGTGTCTTTACAAATTACTGTCCTGTTTGCACTTGATACCATCAGTGGTCTCAGAACAACTCTGGAGATGGTGTTTAATTGTGGCAGAATGGGGGCATGGGTATAAAATTGTTTTGTAAGTCTCACTTGTAAATGCTGACTGTAGTGCAGCCATTGGGTGAGAGGGTTTAGGAAACGGGGGTTGGAAGATCTCAGGGCTCAGCTCTGGGCCTGTGGTTGGAAAGGGTGATGTAGCAATGCTCTCACTGAGAATCCCAGTTAAGAGAGATTTGAATTATTCTTCTGATTTTCCTCATTTATGAACAAAATCTAGATAAGAATATGCACACACTCTCCTTGTCCCTATTTGCTTTTATTGCCTCTAAGCCACAGTAGCAGTAAAACCTCCATGTGCCATTGTCAGAACCATGCAAGGAACAAGATGCCCACTTCTCCAGGCATCAGGCTTTTCCTTTGCCGTCAACACTTTGATGCCCAAGAAAGGCATCAAGCTATAAGTGTGTGTTGCTGACAGCAGGGGACATGCAGAGCCATTCTTGCTTTTCTTCACTCCTTTCTTACTTATGCCTTTTGCCACCAAATTCTTCTAAGGACCCATAAGAGACAGATAACAACCTCCCAGTTTCCCTTTTATCTTTCCTTCTCTTCCCTGGACTCTGAGAGGGGCCTTATAGGAAGGAATAACAGCTTTATCTGCAGCCACATGAAGGGGGTCTTTGGCACTCTGCTCCTTCTAGCGTCATGGGAATGCCCTCTGAGTAGTGCAAGTTTTGCAGCTGCTGGTTCTGTTGCTTCTTCCTTGCCTTCAGTCACACATTACCCTTCCCTGCTGCAACTCCTGAACAGCTGTCTTGTTTTCAGGATGCTCTTTGAGAGGCTGTGTACCTCCCCAGAACCCTCTTTTCTCCTGCAGCACAGCTTTTCTGGAATCAGGCTCTCTCCAGGTCCCAGTGCTCCAATGTAGTCCCTTAAGAGGAGCCCACAGGCTTCACAGGCAAGGTTTGGACAGAAAGTCACTGGCAGACTTGGCTGTTCCCTGTTAACCCTTTACTCAGCATAGGTAATGCAGATGACTCAAGGAGGAGAATAGGTGTGCAGAGACTTCTGTTCCTTTCTCTTGGCTTCTCTCAAAATGAAAGGGAGATTGGAATTGGGTTTTCTCCTTCAAGTGTTAAATGAAGTGCCTCTGTGCCTTACGAAAGGGATACTCAAGTAATGTGAGGGGGGGAAAAAAAAGGCAAACATTTTCTTATGCACTCATAAAATCTTGAAAATGGAAAAATACAGCTGTTGTTTAGTCACTGAGGTTTAGACAGCAAACTGAGATCTCAGTCATGGCTAAGATCCCCCAGGGATGGGCACTACACACATCCCAAGCAGTCCCTGTTGCAAGAAGTGGGATTTGCAGTAACGGCTGGTAGGATGTCAGCCTGCTCCATGATGGCATGGCAGAGCTCACATCCATACAGAGAACCACTTCTCTCTCTCAAACAACATGGGGCCCAACTGCCTAGTGGGAATGGACCATGGCCCATCTTAATGTCAGAACTTGAGCTGTGCCCACAGAATGCTTGGAGGAGAGTTAGCTGGCCTCAGCCAAAACCATGCCAGAGGCCATTCTACCAGTTCAGCTGGATGGGAGACTGGGGTGGGTCTGTGCTCAGACACTGTTAGTTTGACCAGTCTAGACATTGCTGAAGAATACAGTTCCTACTCCAGGAAAACCACAGCCCGAGGATTGCCAAACAGGCAGAGGAATAAGAGCATCATTTTCTAGTGCATTCATTTTATGTACAAGTTACTGTGAACTTCTGTGAGCAGCTGGAGGAGATGTGAGGTAAGGCCTTGTAAAAAGCAAAGGGCTTTGCAGGTGACCTTAGAGCTATTGGTTTTAGATGTAGTTATACATATGGAAGATGTCCCAGAAGTGACCTTGGGGAGCTGACAAAGAGAAGCTTGTTGCCCTGACAGAACAAATAAGCCACAGATGGAAGAAGTAGTAGATAACAGCAGTCTTGACAAGAAAACATAAAAGAGGACAAGACTGAATTAAGCCAGACTTGAAGGTTTTAGTCTTCAAATGACTGATAAGGGAGAATACTTAAACAGGAAAGGGTAAAGAGATGGGAACCATAAAATAATCAAACTTGCTAGTGAGCAGTAACCACTAAAATTAACTACTTTCTTCTGCCCCTGAAGAAGGATTTGAATCCTGCATTCATTTAGTCAGCTCCTATCTCCACCTTAATGTTATTTTTATATATTACACTTTTCTGAGAATATAGCAGATGGTGAATATAGCAGATGTAACTTCTATATACAGTCAAAGAACATGCATATATATGCAGCTGCACAGAACAAATATTAATGGCTCAAATATCTTTAGAGAAATAAAACCGTAAAAGGGTTTAATTTGTAGGAAGAAATAGAAATCTGAAATTCATGCATGCCTGCAGTCCCCCATGTGCTATATTCCAGCTACAGCTGACAGCAGCGGTGGGCCAGCCAGGCCATAGCTCTCTTCTTTGTACAGAACCTGTAAATTTAACGGCAGCTGGACCCATCCTATGGCTGACTGGCAAGGGAAGGTGGAGCTGTTGTTTTCTGTAACCCCATTTTATGTGTCCCTGGTCATGGAGCACAACCTTGTGCTCGGCACGCTGCCACCATTTCTGTCAGTCTGTCTACATCCCTACACAGAAAGGAAGAGATATGCAAAATTTGACCCTCTGGAATATTTCCCTGTCTCCCCCTTGACACTGGCATAGTACTGACTGAGTTTTATGAAAGGTGTTGGGAAATAAATCCCAGTCCTCACTCTTAGCTGCATCTAGTGGGACACTTTCAACACCATTTGGAAGATTTCACTTTAACTGACCTTCAGGCATGACTTATTTTTGTGCTCTGAGTATTTTTAAGATGAGCCCAGAGGAACTAAACTCCTAAATAACTCACTGATGAGAGTGGAGGAGGACACATGGTGTTGCTGTTTCCAATAGCTTTGAAGGGTCTGGAAAGTCCCTGTGTGGAGTTTTCGGCTTGGGGGAGAATTTTCTAAATGTAGAAAGCCTGAGCCATGAAGTAGTCTTTGTTGCCAAAAGATTGAGTGAGAGAAAGAGATTGGGTTTTGGCGTGTCAAACCTTCCCTGTCCAACCTCGTGCAGCTGAAAGCACCCAGTAAGGGTCATTGTAATTCAGGTGTGGTGCACTCTGGTTTCCAGGGCTGCAGGGAGTTTGTGTGCATCATTTGTGGCTACACGCTGCTGGTGAGCACCTGTATGGGAAGATAGAAAACAGTGAACTTCCCATTTCAAGTACAGTGATACTTGCAGCAGGTTCTTTGGTGGCACCAGGGTCCCTTCTCAAGTGAAAAGTGACAGCTCCAGGCTGGAAGCGTGACTGAGCGGATACTTCTCTGCCATGGTTGTGCATGCCGCAGGTCACCTGCCCTGGATCTCTGCTCAGCTGGAACAGACAGGCTGGGGAAGCTGCTCTGCACCTCTCCCCAGATGTTGTCTCTGGTGTTTCTGTGTGGCTGGCCATGCATGCCACACATAGAAAAAATGCAGAGGCTCACAAGTGCAGAATGTCTTCCAACAGCCCGCTCCCAGTGGGATTAGGCTTGGAGTAATTGCATAAGGGAGAGCTACGAGACTGAATAGTTTGGCTGGTCTCCAAATCCAACTAGTCTCAAGCTAGTAAGCAAAATAAATGTGCTCCAGAAGGCACTCTCTTGGCTTTTTTGTTTCTGGGGAGTAAGGAAAGGATCTGAATCTGGGCTCTGTGCTGCAGGGACAGGGTGTTCAAATGATGTATCTCCTCTCTGTAGGACTGCACAGAGTTAAGCTTTCTTGGAGAAAGTGCAACAAAAGAAAAAAGAAAGACTACAGATTGCTGGGTAAATTGATAACTGGTAGTGGCTACAACCTAATTACTGTGTCTACATATCTAATTAGCTTTTTTCATCTTTTTTTTTCTGAGATTTTTTTGAGTAATCACTGCTAATACTTGTAAACAATAATTTTATAAGGTGTGAAATTCCTATACTGCTGTGTTTATCATAATTCCTGACCTTACATCCCAGGGGAAGGGTGTAGTCATCTTGGCATAAGCAATCCTGTGCCAGATGCAGGGTGGTTCATATTCAGAAATGTTATTTACAGAGATGGGAGGAGAGGGGGGAATCAGAGGATCAAGGTCCCAGATAGGCTGGAATGTGCAGGATCAGATATCTGCTTTCGAGCACTTACCCCCTTAATTCGTGTTTCTCAGGATGCCTCTAATAGATCATTTCTCTTTTCAATGAGCATGTGCCTACATATAGCTATTTCCATTCCAGTCATAGCCCTTGTTTATGTCACTAACAGACCTCACCACATCTGACTGTGTTATTTTTACATAACAACTAAATCAGTGGAGGACCATGAAATAAGCAGTGTACAAATTTTGAAGTCAGCTTGAATGCATGCATCAATATAATTTTAAAAACAGTGAAGGGACTTAGAGATGCTTAGGTGCCACAGAGTTTAGCTGGTGAGGGTTCTGGTGTTAGTTAGCCATTTACAATCACAGAATCATTTAGGCTGGAAAAGATCCCAAAGATCATCAAGTCCAACCATTAACCCAGCACTGCCAAGTCTACCACGAAATCATGTCCCTAATAAATGCCTTGTCTGCACATCTATTAAATATCTCCAGGGCTGGTGACTCAACCACTGAATTACAGACGAAGATTGATTAGGCAACATATCAATGAAATTCACCAAAGGTACTAAAAAAAGGAAACAATGTAAAATAATTGCAAAACGGTTTGATGGATGATCTGTAAACACTGAAGAGAGGCATGTATATATCATCTAAGATTCTGCAATTGTCTGGGATTCAAGAGACCCATAGTAAAATCCCCTATCTAAACATCTCCGTTCAATGGAAAATTGCATTTAATTGAAGCAATACCAGTCAGCTCTGCACAGGACATGGAAACTTGCTCATGGGGCAGAGCATCCTGTGAGGCAGAGAACAGTTATAGCATGCCAAGCTAGAAAAAATAAGCAGGTATTTATTTCATTAGAGAATGCTCACTGTCTTCCCAATATCAGTGTTTCTCCTAGCTCATCTGGTGCTCTGTTGCCTCCTGCATTCTGTTGTTGCTCCAGTCGCTTAAAGCCTGGGTGGTGAGAACTGAAAAGTGGATGTGAAGAAGTTGTGACAAGACATTAAAAGCAGCTCTCGTGGTAAGGGAATAAACTGGAAATGCTGGAGGTAGCAAACTGAATCAACTTTTAAGGTACAAAGAGAAAGATTATGGGGATTTTACTTAAAAAGGGATGGGAGAAACAAGGAGAATTTAAAAGAGCAAAGAGAAAGCCTTGATTTAAGTGAGGTTTAAGAAGGGTAAGGAAAATATTAATCTACAGAAGTTTTAATCTGGCTATAGCCATGAAGTGTTTTCCTGTCAATGTACTAAATGGCAACAATACAGACAAGAGACTAAACTGAGGAACTTTTGACCCATATTTGCATGACTTCACAAAGAAGAAAAAAGAAAAAATATAAGAAATGGATGAAAAAAAAAAAAGAGGGGGGAGAAAATTAGTAAATCTTTTAAGCAATTGCTCTCCAGAGCCAGTGGATGAATCTCTCTTCATACCAACGTGCCTAATTCGTATGTGGGACTGTGGTTCACCATCTCCATTTTCTGAGGCTTTTGAGCTGGAGTCCAGTGAGGTTTATGGTGGTTGTCCACTGGGTTTGAGGTGAATTTGGGTTGTTTTTTCTTTGAAGTCTGTAGCCTGCTTCCTGAAACAGACCTGAAAAATGTAAACTAGTATATAGCCATACTAACAGACCACCAGGGAAGAAGGCTGCTGAGCCTTACTTTGTCAGACTGATGATACTGGAGAGCAGAAAAGATTCAATTCTTTGACCCTGGCCCAAGTTTCCAGGTTGTTGTTGCGAATGCTGGTGCACTTACAATAGCAGAAGATTTCCAGGATGTTGAGGGTATTTTGTATGTGTGTGTGTGTGAAATCCAGAATTCAAAAGACATTATTACAGTTTTCTAACTTGCTTTAGTGTTTGAAGAGTGCCAGCTATCAAGAATACAGAGGGACTTTTGTGACTAAATTTCCTTCAGTCCCAAACAAAGTGAGAATTCCATCGTATAATCACAACCCTTGATTAGAAATAAAATCATTCAAGATTTTGTATGCCTCATTTCTGAGTTGACCAGCTATGAGACATCAAAATGGACTTGGGGGTTTTTCTCTGTATTTTCAAAGCTTACTCTCTGATAATTAACCTTGTTTCAGATGTTTTGGCATGCAAAACCACTACTGAAAATTTAGTACACTATATTCTGCTGAAAAGAAAATTCTGAATAGCTTGCTTTCGGGCCTTTTGTTGTTGGTATTTTTTCCTCTCCATGTTCCGCTAAATATTTACTTGTTAAAAATCAGGCATCATATGTTGGCAAAGTAGGCAAGTGGTTTAAATTGTTCATTCTTTGTTGTTCTCAGTAGATTTGTGTCCTGGTTTGTTTGTGCAAACATTTGCTCAACTCTCATGTGTTTCATAAGTCACCGGTTTGTCTTGCTATGGATGGCAGTGAGACTGTACATTTTGGTGAGTTAGGTACACAACTTATAGCTTAATAAACAGAAGTACTTAGTGAAAAAGGAAAACAAAAAAAAAAAAATCCAGACTTACACATGCCTACAATACAGTGCTTTTCTTCAGAAATCCTGGAATAGCCATTTTGTTAAACAAGTAATTTTGTGGCAGCAGAACTAATGAAGCCTGGTTTCCTATAGTTTTTTGTCTCATGGGTGATTGACTTTCACTATCTAAGAGGATGTGAGCCCCAGGCAAAGCTTTTCCCATCAGTGGGGTGTTTATATAAGGGCTTTCTCCCATGAGGCTTCTCTCATATCTTGAACTCACAACTGCAAGTTTTCTCAGAGCCAGAACTCTGATAGCATCTCTACCCATCAGTCTATTTCCAGGAAGAAAAATGAGGAATTTGGCTATCTTTCACAAGTCTACCAGTGTTAGAAGCTGGTTAGAAATATCATTAAGAAACTGATGGAATGAATACATGGGTGAACAGAAAGTGAATGATCACATAGGCTCCAATTTTATAGGAAATTCTACTGAAAATATCTTGGGCATAACAGAATGCAGTACTGCAGTGACTATCAGAGATATTTTGTGTGCTTGAAAACCCTAGTTCAAAGTTTTTCCCTTAAGAAAAAGCAGATTTTGGTGATTTATTTCCAGGTTTTCAATGTTGTGTGCACAACAGCAGATTTCCAAAATTGTGCTTTTGTCTTTTTCTTCTGGTGAGTCCATACAACTACCACCACCAGCTGTTGATTAACTGTGCTCTTTAATCCAGATTTCATAGTTTTTCACTTTAGAACAGAAGATTTCCATTTCAGCCCTACTATAAAAGCCTGTGCTGGCAAGTGTTAAGTCCAGTCTTTTGGTTTTCACAATTGCACACTCATTCATGTTTGTGTAGGTAATTATCCAGTCAAATGCAAAGTACGCACTATTATTTTTTTAAGAACGACGATCGTCAGTGCAGTCTACTGAAACAACTTCTAGCGCTTCATGTATGGATTTGGATGGTAAAGGCAAAGTCATAAAGAGATAGTCCTAGTGAAGCCAGAATATAGCAGTGCCTATATTAAAGTCAGTGAAGTAAAACTCTAGTGTGTATCCTTTGATGCTCTGCCTCACTGATGCAACACAAATGTACATTTTAATGGTGCTTTTATAGTACTTGAACTCTTGGCTATATTGAAATGCAATTTTTCAATCTTGATATTTTTGGAACATGTTGAGAGTGTAATATGTGTAGTTTTTATAGATCCCAGAGAGACCTCCCTCGAACTTTTCTTTTACCCACTCACAGAAAATCCTCCCTTGTTTGGGTGCAAGGGAACCTTTGTGAATTAGTCATAGGCAGTGAGGTAAGAAGTGGAGTTTGAGCCCCTAGCTGTCTATATTTTAATTAAATGAGAAACTCTGGATTCTCACTAGACGAATTCTTAGGTTTTAACTTTACTTCTTCTGCTTAGAGTCTGAACTGCTGGAAATTTCCTGACCTCTTTTAAATGACTTGTATTTTTGTGAGAGGGTCCCATGCAATTTTAAGAACTGCTGGAGAAATAAACTACTAATAGTATCTAGAACTTTTCAGTGCTCCATTTCCAGAGACTTTAGAGAGGTATTATTAGCACCATTTCACATATGGGGAACCTGAGGCACAGAGAATTGAAGTGACTTTCCCCAGACCATCCAGCAAGTAAGAGACAGAAGTAGAGTTAGGGACTTGCACTTCTATGTTGTGCCACATCCATTCAGATACATGCTGAAACCATCATGAGAGGAGGAGACATGTCACATGCTAGCAGTGAATAACAAGAGATTTTGACCATCAGAAATGGCAACCACTTCACCTCTGTGGTTCATAAAACACAGCAGCTGAAGAGTAGAAAGAGCTGGAGATTGGCACCTTATGAAATTCAGACAGCTTGCCCCAGTGTGCTGGCAAGGAGAAGCTAGTGTGTCTGCGTGTACTAGGAGAAGGCATGCATCCATGGCTGAGTCAATCTTCATGTGATTTTTTTCTCTCACTCAATGAAAAAATACTTTGGAGGGTACAAAATGTGGTTGTTCTGTTTTCTTCAGTGCTCAGCTGTGATGATGGCTCTCAGGAGAGAATGAATTATCCTTCCTTTCCTTCTGTGCAGACACCTCGTGTTTCTTTAAATACTGTCTTGTCTCATATTTTACTAGATGAGCCATCTCGTCGTCTTAATCATACCCTAACCAAGCTCCTTTTGTCCGTGCGTACCACAGTAGGAGCTGGGGCAGGACAGACCAAGTTTTGAACTTCTGCCCCGGATAGTGCTCTCTTACCTGTGTAACCAGAGGTGGAGAAGTATTTATGCTATTATTCCTACCTCCAAGGCCTCAAATCACAGCTTTTCAGCAGCCAGAGGATGAGCATACCTGATAGTTTTCTTGCTTCTCTCTCACAGGCTTCCTCAGAGAGGGAGGCAAGCAGCAGAATAATAGCTTTACATATTTTCTGCAAAAGGGGAGAAACAGCAAGAAAGTATAGTGGGCAATGATGAGAAACTCCAGACAGAGAAACTCAGTTCTGATATATTTTTAAATGATCCTTTTTTGCTTATGGCATTCAGAAAGCTGGTGGCATGCATTATATAACACAGTCACAGCATAGGAACTGAAATGTGAACTCCAAACAAACAGTAGAGAAGGAGATCTGTTTACATCTGTTTTAAAGGAGAGCACTGTAAACATTACACTGAAATCTTCCTGTGGCATTTTCTTAACAGCAGTGAAGAGTAAGTCTGTATAAGGAATGTTGCCCAACAACAGCTCCTACTTTAACATGTCCCCAAGTCCTAAAGTTGTGTACTATTGTTTTGTGCTGGTAAACCATCTTGTGTATGTACTCTATTTTTTTTTTT